>RJWM01014241.1:0-51043 GCA_004363535.1 Dasyprocta punctata | reverse complement strand
GAAAATGGAAAGATATTCCCTGTTCATGGATAGGAAGAACAAACATCGTGAAAATTGCCATTCTCTGAAAATTATTATACAGATTTAATGCAATCCAAATCAAAATACCACTTGCCTACCTCACAGAGCTAGAGAAAGTATTCCTGAAATTCATCTGGAACCAGAAAAGACCTAGAATAGCAAAGGCAATTCTGGGCAACAAAGCTAAGGCAGGAGGCATCACAATCCCCGACTTGAAGCTATACTACAAAGCCACCGTGAAAAAAATCAGCATGGTACTGGAATCAAAACAGACCTGAAGATCCATGTAATAGATTAGAAGATACAGCCACAACTACAAACACACTTAGCCACCTCATATTTCACAAAGGGGCCAAACATGTACATTGGAAGAAAGACAGCCTCTTTACCAAATGGTGCTATAAAAACTGGCTTTCTATATGCCGTAAACTAAAACTAGATCCATGTCTATCACCATGCACTAAAATAAAGTCAAAATGGATGAAAGATCTGAATATAAAAACAGAGACACTAAATTTACTAGAAGACAAATTAGGTAAAAATCTTAATGATATAGGAGTAGGCAGAGAGTTCATGAACAAAAATCAAATTGCACGGGAAGCACTTCCCAGAATCAACAACTGGGATCTCATCTTACTAAAAAGTTTTTGCATGTCAAAGGAAATCTCCAACAGAGTGAATAGAAAACCCACAAACTGGGGAAATATCTTAGCCAGTTGTCCATGAGACAAAGGACTTCTATATAAAACATATAAAGAATTAAAAGAAACCAGGCCCCTAAAATTCAAGGACCCAATCTAAAAATGGGTATGTGAGATGAATACACACTTCTCAGAGAAAGAAATACAAATGGCAAATAAATATATGAAAAAATGTTCAACATCAGTGGTCATTGGGGAAATGCAAATTAAAACAACACTGAGATTCCATCCCACTCTAGAAAGTTGGCCAAGTTTAAAAAATCAAGCAACAACAAATTCTGGAAGGGCTGTGAGCATAAGGAACCCTTCTCCACTTTGGTGAGAGTGTAGACTTGTGCAACCACTGTGGAAATCAGTGTGGAGATTCCTCAAGAAGCTAGGATTAGAAATCCCATTCAACTCAGCTATCCCTCTTCTGGGCATTTTCCCAGAAGAATTGAAAACATCATACCATGGTGATATTTGTGCACCCATGTTTATAGCAACCCAATTTGTAATAGCCAGATCTTGGAAAAAACCCAAGAGCCCATCAATCAAAGACTGAATAAAAAAGATGTGGTATTTTTATACAATGGCGTACTACTCAGCTGTTAAGAATGAGTGCATTGAGACTTTGATAAGTAAATGGACACCACTTGAGACCATACTCTTAAGTGAGCTAAATCGAACTCACATGTGTAAATACCATATTGTCTCCCTAGTATAAGAAACTGAAAAAATATATATGATCCAAAATCTATAATAAATAGTAGGTAAGGGTAAAACATAGCTCGAAGAGCAAAAGTAATTGGGAAGGGAAAAAGGGGAAAGAGGGAAGGGAAAAGGAAAAGATATAAATCTGTATATATGTATATGTAAGATAACTAAAATGAACACACTACTGAATGTATTCATTATTGAGAAAGAACAATTAATACTGATATGATTAGATCAATTTTACATGTCTATGTCTGTTAATGTAAACAACCATTTTAAAGATAACGATATGCGATATTGCAACCATTGTCAAGTTTCTATCATCCTGTTTTGTAAACGTGTAATGTTACTATGGTGCATTTACTCTAGTTGTTTGTTTGTTTGTTTTGTTTTATGTCTTTGTTATAAATGCCTTTTTTTCTTTTCTTCTGCTTAAATAAAAAAACACTAAAAACAAAACAACAAATGTGATAAAGGACTTCAAAATAAGGCAATAGTAAATCTAAAATTTCTGCCATAATATATCTTGCTATCTTTTAAATAGCTTCTCCTGCCATGGAATTTAACATAATCAAACAAAACAAAAGAGAATAAAACCCAACAGAACAAAACACTGGAAATGATATAGGACCTCAAAACAAGACCATAGGGAATCACCGATAGCTGCAGCCCTCAGAAGGAGATCCTCCCTAGATGACACACTGAGTAGTGATATCCTCTGAACCTATGATCAGACCACTGGTCCTAGACCTGCAATATTAGTGAAACAGCAAAGCACCACAGGCATCCAATTGCATTTTACCTCCATAGCTATCATCACAGCCTGTGTTTCTCTGGATAAGCTAGTTGCTTACAGGGTGAGAGGGCGATTGTACTTCTTGTTTACCAGCCTGAGCTGAAAGGGGCTGGGATCTGGCCATGGCCTACACATGGCACTGGTTCCCAGTCTGGACTTGTTTGCTGCTGTGGCCATTGTTCTCTCTATCCCTGGTCCATGAATGGCACTGACTTACAGGGAGAGGCTTGGGTCTAGCTGTTTACAGTCTGCTGGAGGCCCACACCTGGCGCTGGTTTCCAGACTGGGCTTGTTTGTTGCTGCACCCTTTGTGGGGTGTCATTTTCTAATCCCCAATAGAATGAGCAAGGAAGTAGGATATGGTTAACACTTTTTTCCTGAGAAATATGGAAATGATTATGTACCATTTGACATGCCTTGTACTTTGCTACTATTCTTTCTTACAGAAATTTTCAAGACATAATCAAAATCACTGACTGTATTGGATTTAGAACCCTCTCTGTGTACTTCTTTGAAAATGGCCATATTCTACTGTTTCAATCTAGTGCCCAGCATCATATAAATATTTACTGGAACAAACACAAACTAGAAGAGACAAAGTGGAATTTCCTTGTAGAAATTTCCTTGGGAAGTTGAACAGCATTTTTTCGGTATAAAATAATGAAAGCATAGGTCACATTAATACTATTTCATGAAAGATGACCAAATGCCTGGTACTGTGGTACAAATAGTAGCTCTGTGGCAGAGAGGTAAGAAGAAAGGTTATATACTTTCTGTGGTGTTTAAAAGCTTGGTTTCTAATTCTGCATATTCTGAGCAACTTTTTAGATGTTTCTAAAGCTCAATTTCCAATCTTTAGAGTGCCTATCTGAGGCCATTTTTCTGTGGTACTTAGTGTTTTTAGTGTGCTTACAGTTTTGCCTAGTACACATGGTATGGCACAGACAACAAAATAAAATGATGTAACAGACTGAGGGACAATTCTGTGTTATAAAAAACTAAAGTTTTTTATTTTTATGTTTATCAGTTTATAAGGCCTTTGCAAGTGAGATTGTCAGGTACTGGATGCTTTGCTTTGCTTTGCTGGTATTGCTCTTTTTCTCTATTGTTTTAGAGAAATGCTAGATAATACATTGGATTTTTAAAAAATTATTCTTAATATAATAAAATCAAGCAAAATAAAACAGAATAAAGTCAATCAAAACAAAACAGTGTAAGTGATACAAGGTTTCAAAACAAGATAATAGAAAATCAACAAAGGTTACCATAATGCCTCTTGTTGTTTTCAAAATACCCACCCATACCATCAGATATAGGAAAATCAAACAAAATAGAACAGAATAGAACCAACAAAAACAAAACAATGAACATAATACAGGACTTCAAAACAGGATAACAGTAAATCCAAAATAGCTACCATAATATATCTTGTTATCTTTGAAATAGCTGACCATACCATCAATACAATAAAATCAAACAAGACAAAACCAAACCAAACAAAACAATGAAAACAATACAGAACTTTAAAACAATACAATAGGGCATTAACAATGGCTACCACCTTCAGAAGGAGATCCTAGATGCTATACTGCATATTGTTATCCTCTAAATAGATGCTATACTGTATATTGCTATCCTTTAAATAGATGATCAGATTACCAGTTTTAGGCCTGCAATACATTGAATCTACTTAAATAAACAAACAAACAAACAAAAACCACTGGTTGCTACTCAAGCAAGAAACTACAAGAAGAAATGAAATCATCCCTGAACCCTGGGGCCTTTCATTTTCTCCCTACATGATTGATTTCAAAATTTTTAGAGAATTTTAAAAATTTCTTCCAAATTAAGTGGTTCAGAATTGAAGACTGTAATTCTCAAAAGGGAAACTATCATAGCCCAATGTTTTCTGTCTTTAACTATTTGGAAGACTACTATGGAAAAGTGAAATGCACAGCAAGTGTTAAGATACATGGAATTGGATTTTTGTAGAAACCTCAGGGTTGAATATTGACACTTGAGAATTTTAGCCATGTTATACACCTGGAAGCTGAAATAAAAGTATTCTCAGGGCATTTGGAACACAGGCCACTGTTCCTAGCAACCAAAAAGCAATTATCCCCTTTTGCTCTCTGTCAGATTTTGGGGGTGCAGTTAGAGGATACACTTGATGTTTCAAGAATGTTTATTGTTAAGTGACTATGATTTTATGAAAGAATAAATTAAAAGAAAAGTACCAATGTCAAATATTTCTTCCCTTATACTGCAAGATACATTTTCTGCAAGATTTTCTTGAATTTATTGCCTATGCATTATGTATTTTCTTAAAGAATTAGCAATTATTTTATCATCTATTTTATGAAGATATTTATTGTTCTTTTCTCAGTTTCAGTCTTCTTAGTCCAACAATAAAATAACATTATTAGTCTTTGTAAATATCAAATGGTTTTGTTTTCTAACTTGAGGTTCTCAGAGGTTTTACTTATTGTGCATTTATCTTGATCTTCTTACTTCATAATGAATGCTTTTCTGAAATACTTTGTGGTACATCATAAAGACAGGCAAAAGAAAAAGAAAAAAAAGCAGATTGATGAAATTATGGAAATTTGATTCTAGAAACTTCAGAAAATTATTGTAAATAGGACAATTTATTTATTTATTTTTTTTCATGAAAGAATATAAGCCAGTTATTAGTGGTCAGTTATTTGTGTGACCTGGTCAGTGGTGCAATTTTACCTAGAGTGGGAGACTTCTAGTTCTGTAGCAACTTTTCACCTACTTTCCTCAGTTCTACCAATGCCTCACTTACTGATAATTGTTAGGTAACTGCACTATTTTTAAATTAGCTTTGCTTGCTAAGAAGGCACTAAGAGTGTTTTGACAGTTAATATTAACTAATTTTACTGAGATAGTCTACCTTGTAGTAGCTACAGCAAATAAATATAATGTGTTAATAGTGTCAGTTGCTTTTTTAGTAGTATGTTTGCAGTACATAATAAATACATTCACTGTATGAAACTGGTGTATATACATACTGCATAGTGATCCTTTTTACTTCCCTCTCCTCTGCCCTCTCTCTCCATCCCAATATCCTCAGAACCCCTTCCCATCTTCACAAAGTCTTTCACCCTGTCTTTTATAATCTGTTATTTTGCTCTTTAAATTATTTATACTTTTGGTTTCTCATATAAAGAAACATGTGAGACTTAATCTTCTCTGTCTGATTTATTTCACTTAGCATTAGAGTCTGAAGGTGTATCTATTTTCCTACAAATAATTCAAATTTATCGTTCTTTATGATTGAGTTATATATATGCATTTTCTTTATCCATTCACCAGTTGGTGGGCATATAGGCTACTTTGAAGGTCTTAGCTGTTGTGAATTATGCTGATATAAACATGAATATGCACATATCACTCTAATACGATGTCTTTAACTCTTTCAGGAAAATGGTCAGATATAGGCAAAGACTTCCTGAACAGAACCTCAATTTCACAAGAAATAACACCAGCAATCAACAAGTGAGATTTGATCAAATCAAAAAATACTTCTGCACAACAAAGGAAACAAACAACAGAGTGAATAATTGCTTTTATTCTGTATTACAGAACTGAGTTGTGCCTTTTGAGTAATACTACTTTAAATAATAAGCTACATAAAACATTTCAAGCTTGTTCACTCATGTTAAATGTTTGCAACCAAACACTTTTCTGTTTGCTCTTGACATTTACTTCCTCGTTAAACCACTGCTTCCTACGTTGTAATCCCTGGTTTTTCTTGTAGGGAGATCCAACATGTCTAAAACTCTCCATGTAAGGGAACTCCTGTGGAGACATAGCCTTTTTGTGAACCTAGAGTGCTACGAGAAGAAATGGGGCTTGTGATCCCTGGACCCTCTCTTTCATGAGGATGAGCTACTCACCTTGCTCATGCTGAGTTTGTTATTTTTTTAAAACTGAGTGTGTTGCTCAGCATTCCAGCAGAATAAAGGGCCTGAGAATTTGAAGAGAGTTTAATAAAGAGACTCTTTTCAAATGCATGAGCATAGCAATAAGAACACTAACAAAGGACAGTGTGAGTCTCCAAATCTAGCAATTGTGGTGCCCATAACCACCTGAAAGGGCACAGGGAAGGCACAGTGGTAACTTAGAGAGTGGATCTAGACTAAGAAAGATGCATAACAGAAGTTGTAGCTTTCAGCAAAGAGAAACACCCAACCCATATTGATCTTATCGAAAGGAAGCCAGGGAAATAACACATGCCAGGCTTGTTCTTCTCTCATCTTGTCACCTTTTCCAGTTTCCCTCATTGGCAGAAGTCCACCAGAATCCACAGGGCAGTGGAGTCTGATGATGGAATTCATGCCAGTCAGTTCCTGGATATAGAGCAAGATGGGGAATATCAGAGTGGATTTAAGACAGCACATCTTGAAAACAACTTCTGTAAACAATTCTTTAAATGGATTACTTGGTGTTACTTCTTCCGGTAAGGTAAACCTGTAAACTCAAAAGAAAGAGTGTAACAAAACCAGATATATTTCCCAGTGCTAAAAGGGCTCTTCCTACATTGAGAGTGACACAGGCAGCTTCGTACACCATAAGAAAACTGGGAGTGAGGGAAGCGCCATGGAAAGATTCATGACATTGGCTCATGCTCTGTGTGAACATTATTGGAGATCCCTGATAAAATGATTTAGAACTTCTATCATAACTGTCGGTATATCCATGTATGCATGTTTTTCTTCCCATCCAATTACAACATACCTAGAAGTATGTTTTCATATTTCTCAAGTATGTATTCACGGGGAGACATATATTTATCCTTTAATGGTAACAATAGATACCATTTAATTTGCTGAAGTTTATACTTTATAAAATACAGGCAAAACATAATTTGTTTAATTAGTATTGACTCTACAATTCATATACATAATCATTGATGATGCTAGTAAAATCATTTGAAATACCTTTTAATGGTGGGAGAATCCTAGATAGGTAAATTCAGCCTACACTAGGTAAATTCAGGAAAGAAAGCTATTAATAAAAGAAACCGATAAGTACGACGAAAGTATTTCAAGAGTTGAGCTGCATTTCTAGCAATACAGTATAAATGTTGATATGGGTGCACTACCTTGGGGTAAGTGCTAGTAGAGTTAGACCTAGGTTTCGAGGGTTTTTCAATTTGAATGGTCCTCTTGAAGAAAAACAGTACAAACATAAATGTGAAAGTAGATTTCAAAACAAAATGTTTTGAGAAATTGCATCAAATAACTTTTATGAAGTTGATATCCCAAACATTGCAGAATCTTGGAAGGCAACATAATATTATTATAAATTAACTGCCTTACATGCCTTTATAGTGCTTTTGCCATTATGCTCGGTATGCTCTTTTATTGCCTTTACATATGCAACATTTTTATAATATCCTTTTGTATAAAGAGAAATTAGAGTAATTTCATGTTTCTTCTACCTTCATTCTTCTTAGGTTGGGTGTTTTAATTTGTGCTCTTATTCCCCTTATTCTCTATAAGCTCTGGCCATGCACCAGCATAGTGGTTTTGCTTTGTGTTACAGGAAATATTTCTAGAAACTTTTCTTACCTTTGATTAATTAATTCCTTAATTCTACACAGAAATGATTATCTCTCATGAAAAAATATGTTACTCTTTTCAAATTAAAATAAAAATACAATGCACATACCCTTTATCAGAATTCCCCCAAAATGCTTGTGACCACTCCACTGCTACTTGACATGAGTAGAAATATGACAGAAGGAAAGTTTTCTGTTGTTGCAACAGATTACAGTTAAAATGTCTTAATATGCAGATCTTCAAAAATGTATGATCCTAATACTTTGCTCACATATCATCTATGGCAATGATGGTGAACTTCTGTAATTTTCAATGATACAAGCAACTTGCTGCATGTGGCACGTGTGCCATAGGTTTGCCACTACTGATCTATGACCTTGGAAAGGAACTTTAAGTTTTATTAGCTTCATGATAAATCCACCTTTGGGCATGTGTTAGTCAGTTTTCTGTCACTTTGACAAAGTATTTGACATAATAAACTCATGAGGAAAAAGATTTATTTTGGCTCATGGTTTAAGGGGTTTCAGTTCATGACTGTTTGACCCTGATGCCTTTGGGCCTGTAATAAAGAAGTGCATAATAGGGAGCACATGTTAGAGGAGGCTGCTTATCTAATAGTGGCTGAGGATCAAAGGAAGAAATGGGAAGAGACATGGGTCCCAATGTCCTCTTAAAGGTCACACCTACAATGGCCATAATTCCTTCCACTAGTCCTCACTTCTTAAAGATTCTGCTACCTCCCAATAGAAGCATCATCTGGGGAACAAACCTTTAACAACCTAGCTGTTAGGGGACATTGAAGGTCCAATCCATAATAGGGTAATTGGAGTAAGTTGAATAATACTTCATCCTATTCTTATGGAGTCAATAATACAAAGATCCAGAATGAGTAAATTCTGATGCTTCTTCCATAAAATGATGGTAGAATCTAGAAGTTCAAATTCTCAGTTCGACCAGTTCAGCAATCAGTCCAGCCTGGGTTAGAGAGTGGGAGGAAGGTTTGGAGATAATAGCTATGATGATTTTCTTTTGTATTAATTCATTAACTCAATATTTACTGACTGTCCATTATATATCAAGCACTGAGATTATAGGGATAAAGTGGTGTTTAAAACATATGCAGTTTCTGTCATCATTGATGTCACAGCCTAATGGAGGATGGACAGTTTACCATTCCATCTTTATGTAAAACAAGTATGTGAAAAGTCATAGAATAACTTGTCTACTCTCCTGTCTATACTTTGACAAAAAGCACCAATGAACCCTGAAAAGTAATTCTCTAAAGTCTCATCCATGGCTTTGGTTTTTCTCATCTCTTCTTGGTCCTGAAAAATAGAGGGAAAGAAATGCAAAACTTCCTAGGGATAGCATATAGAAGTTAGGAAATCAGCTTTTCTTCATCTTTGTTCTTTGCAGTTCTGTGCTCCATTTGACTGTGGAAATATAGTCTTATATACTCCACAAACGTCAGTGAGAAACGATAGAATAGGTACTGTGTGAGGTTTCTCTTTTATATTCTCATATTGTTCCTATCATGAGGGCCATAAAGTATTTGCAGGCAATGTAAGTGCTCTGGTTACTGTCACAGACTTTCCAAAAGCCATCTAATTTCTTTTTTGAGTGTGAGAGAGGGAGAAACAAGAGGATTTATTTGGTTTTTGGTGAACACCAACTCATCAGATACATGTCTAAAAGACCTAAGCCCCAAACCAAGGAAGGGATTCAGTTTTTATACATTTGATCCAAGGGGGTTGGCCTGAAACTGGAAGTGGTCATAAGCGAAGCTACAAAAATATGACAAAGGCAGTTATTTACTCAGTGACAGTTTTACAACTTAGTCTTGAAAGAAGACAGATTCCAGGATGTCACCGGACTCTGTTTACAGGAGCATAGTTGTCAATCATTGTCAGTATCAGAGCGGAGGTCAACAGTTACAGGGAGGAGGAATTCAAAGAGGAGCTGCTCAAGGCTCTGAGGAAAGTCATCTAATTTCTTAGCACCTCAGGTGAACACCAATGAAACGAAGTCAATTATATGAATTCCTCACTTATCTCACTGGGATACACACTGCTACTAAAAACACAGCTGTACTCTAGTGAGATGTCCAGAGGACTTGCCTATAGTTGAGAAAAGTAAGCAGGACTCTATGGGCTTTACAGAAAGGATTAATGATGCACAGTTGTAAGAAACTAAAAGAAAAAAATTGAAAAGTGAAACCCTTGGCCAGAAAGAGATTTTAATCAGTATTGGTTGTAGAAGTTTGAATCAGTATTAAACTCAGCATCCTTGTTAGCCATGCCATATGTATACTATTTTCATGAGTCTTTGACTGCTTGATCATTGTCTGTCTTTACATAAACCTTCAAAGAAATGTAGGTATCCTGGAAATGGTGATGGGAATTCTACTATCAAGTGAAAGCTGCAGTGATATCATATATATGCAAATGATTGATTATATCTGTCAAGCATATTAATTTTTTAAAATTGTTAGCCTCTCTCTTGGTCAGTGATGGAGAATCTTTTAAAGCTTTCAATGATAGCAAATAGCTGGCTGTAGCATGCATTCCATAGGTCTGCCACCACTGCTCCAGGCCAAAAACACATGATCTTTTGATGCAACAAAGCATGGCAAAAAGAACACTAAGTTTGAATCTTGACTTTGCAGCTTTATTGGTATATGTGATTTTGAATGAGTTACCTATGGTAACGTGTCTGAACCTCAATTTTCCCAACTTATGAGGCAAGTATAATAATTGCAGGATTGTTTTGATAATTGAAAGAAATTTTATATGTACATAAAGCATGTTCTATAAAGTACCTACTAAATGAATTGCAGGTACTGCTAATTGTGGATTTCAGCTTAACAATAAGTTAATTTTAGTATAACTTGTTTATTCCAATGTTTACTTTTGGTTAAGAAAGACTATCACAAGACTCGATTTGTAACTGTGAGCCAACTTCTTTATATCATTTTTTTTTTGCTGGGAACTAAGGAAGGTCATAAATCAATAATAACTCTTGCAACCTCAGGAGTTATTGATCTTGTTGTTTATCTTCTGTAATATTCCTGGAAAACCCAATTATTTTGGGAAGTTACCCAAACTAGTTTACCCATTATCTCACATTAGTGTTATTAGTAACAAGTTAACCAGTAGTATTCTTAGCATGTATTTCACAAAAGAACAAGTTAATATAAACAACTAGATACTCTTCTCAATGCATGTATTTGTGATAGATTCCATACAAGTCTTGTCCATCTTATGGGATGACTCTTGGCAGTGATTTGAAACAGGAGTATCTTTTAACATGTCTGGTGTTATTCCCCTACACTGAGTACAATATTTGGTGTGGAATAATTTCCCAGTAAACAGTTTATGAATAAAATTAAACATGAATAAATAAAATCATGAATGCATAGTTATCTACTATAAATGCTTGGTAGGATGACTCCATTCCTCTTTTTAATAGAATTGTCTTGGATTTACAGGGATATTTAAAGGCTTATATTTTAATGCTGGACTATTTATTGAGAAATATCAGTTCCTTTTCTGTCCCTTTTTTCAGGTTGGCCTATCTGGTTGACAATAGGCAGATGCATGAAGTATAAAACTTTCTTTTGTGGTGGTGAAGTGGCTTAAATTGAGCTTAGTAATTCAAAGGCCAAAGGGAGAGATTTCTCAAAACAAAATGGGGCATGAAGAAGAGTAGTGTTTTCCCAAGCTTGTCAGATATACATAGGAATCACCTGATGTATGCATTAAAAATGTGAAATCTTAATGTAGGGAGTACATTAGATGCTTCTTATGACCAACAGCATTCAACAGATTGGAATAGGACATGACTGTTATTTTACTATCAGAAGGCACTTACACCAGGTAACAATTTCCCTTCACTTTTGTTTTCTCATATTTAATAGGGGATATCAGTATCTCTCCAGACTATATCAAAGAGTTTCTATGAGAATCATAGAAAGTTTAATGTTCAAACCTTTATATTTTATGCAAAATTTTAAAATCTATCCTAAAGACACCTTAAATCCTTCAAGACTACAACATTTTTACTTGGAGACACTAATTTAGTTTCATAAATCCTTTCTGGCAAACCTCCCTTGCAATGTTTTCAGTATCACTGTGGCCAACCCACACTAACTAGAAGTTCCCAGTCTACTTTGTTTGCAATTATTTCCCATGTTTGTGCAATTAAGAGATAATTGAAATGTTTGAAATTGTGTGCTTTTGCTTTAAAGGAAAAAAAATGAATCCACTCTATTGCTAGGTTACTATTAGACAATAACCACTACTATTTGGCTTATTTTCTTGACTACACTAATATTTTGTCTTTAGAAAACAAACCTACAGATCTATTGAGAGGAAGACAAAAATTAAAAAAAAACTGTTGTCACTATATTAATAACCATTATAATATTAATAACCTTTTTAACTCAATATGTGTCTGGGCATTTATGCTAGAAGCAAAGATTTACATTAAATGCAACGAGAGTTTTGTAAAATAATGAGGATACTTGCAATATTAATCTAGCCAAGAAAATACACTTGCCCTTTCATGATTACTGCCTGATAGGAACCAAACGCTAAGAAAAATTTTCCCTTTATTTTAACAATAAAGTTTGGTATTAATAAAAGTATTATGGGAAAAGCCCTGAGCTAAGTGTTTTACATGCTTTATTTCTTTTAAACCTCATAACACCTTTCCAAGATCAGTACGGTTATCATCACCATTTTACAGATGAGGAAACTGAGACTCAGAAAAGTTACAACTTGCCAAAAGTCTTGTAGCCAGTAAATGGCAAAGTTAAGACATATATACATCTCTGTACAACTCCAGAGGCCAGATTCTTTTTTTTTTATTAGCGCATGTTGCTAATACATAATGATGATACTTGTTTTGGCAAACTGGTACACACATGTAACATATTTTGATAATTTTTCTATCTCATTACCCTCTTTCCCCTTTCCTCTGATCACTTTCTTTGTCTCCAAAAACTATCTTATAATTCCCTGTCAACTCTTATTTACTTATTTTGTTTACTAATTTATTTTCTCATATAAGAGAAAAAGTGATATTTAAGTCTCAGAGTCTGGCTTATTTCACTTAGTATGAATTTTTCCAAAAATGAAATGATTTAATACTTATTTATGTATAATTCAGGTTTGTATTCACCACAATTTATTAATTTGCAATCAAAAACAAATAGAAATTAAATAGTTTTTATTTTGAGTTTTTAAGGAAATGTATCTTCATTTATTTATACTTCCTGCCTGATTGTCTTTAAAACCTTGGGAAATTAGTAAAAGTACAACCCTGATACTTTAGACTAAAACTTTATTTAAACAGCTTGCCAACTCCTGTTATTAATGGATATGGATTATATGCATGTATATATGTATATATGTGTCTATATAGGCACACATATGATTATGTACCCATAATGATGTGAAAACAAAAAAGAAAAACTATTTTTTATATCTGTTATCTTGGATGTGAAGCCTTTCTTCTCCATCTTTCCAGTTTCACTATCTTCCCAAGGGCTGTTAGGCACTAGTAAGTAGCAAATGATCCTGGGTTCGTGTTCAAATTTGATGAACAACCTCAAGAGATGACAAGATGATTTGTATCAGTGATTAAATTTCAACATTGATGTAGTTTAATTCTCTGGAAGAAGATATGAAACAGAATTTGGCATGAATGATATTTATTAGGAAAAAGGAAATAGCAGGATTAGACCAAGAAAAAAGTTAAACTGAAAACTAAAGGAGGTCTGACAAACCCTGAGAAAACTCCAGAGTGGGCTCTGGAGACTATAGGGTCCCCCACAGTTTCTAGATTTAATAAATAAAATGCAGGATACCCAGTTAAATTGAATTTAAAATTAATAACAAATAACTTTTTAATATGAATACATGCCATGCACTTTTCATCAAATGCAATGTTTTATCTGGCAATCTTATTCTCCTTGGAACAAAACATCTAGGTTTTTAATATTTCAATTTTGGTTAGTCATTGGATGTGACCCAAATTGAGAAGAGTCTGACTTTAGGAGAGGTGGCACTATGCACCGGAGACAGACACGAACAGAGAGTTGGGCAGCAAATGCTTTCATGTATGGATACTTGGAAGACATATATCTATGTTCACAAATTCATTGCCAAGTAAAGTCTGGAGGTGACTGAAAGTTCCAGAACAAGGGCATTATGAAAGAGAGTCAAGCAGTTACAAATATTGCTTCTTGGTAGTGAACTGTCATAGACACTGCAAAGAAGAACCTAAAAAGCCCCAAAGCAATGAACCACCTGTCCACAGACTGAAACCTTTAAAACGATGCACAAAAATAAACCTCTCCTCTTTTTAAGCTGATTTGCCTTAGGAATCTTTTATGGTAATGGAAAGTTGACTAAAATACAAAGTAGATAAGCAGGTTGCACCAACAGCCCAAAAGGCCATGTTTTCTATTTGAATTAGAATTTTGAATGCACAAGGAAGGAAGGCAATGACAATCTAAGAAATCCAAATGATGAGGGAAATTTGCCATATTTTTAAAACTACATTTTACATTGTGGTATTACTCAACTGTTTATGCTGAAAATAGTGATACAGAAGAAAAGGAACAATGGGAAATACATAGTTATTTTTCTTTTGCTCTCAACTCTTTCTAACTCATCAGTCAGCTGAAGGCAGAAAGTGTTGGTTAAATGTGTATGTACCAAGCAGTAAAATTAAAACAACTGACTTAACTTTTTCAGTATATCCACTGTTCTGGTAAGAATGAGATATATATGCATGGATGAGCCATGACACACAAATTGGGTGATTTTAGTGGTTCTACATATAAGCTACATGTTCTTATATTTGCATTTAAAGTAGCATCATACACTATAAAAGCAAACAGTAAAGCATATGCTAATAGCTTAAACTTTTGTGTCTTTTTCTTAGAATGACATCAAATTGCTGATAAAATCCATCATGACAAATCAAGAAACTGGAAAAGAAAATAAAAGCATTACCCTTTAGTATACTTGCAAACTCTTTCTGGTTCAAGAGCCCTGCATTTTTACTTTGCATTGTGGGTTGCAAATTATGCAGTTGGCCTTAGGTCAGATGATGAGTTTAGCAAGGGCAAATGGATGGAACGAAATGAGAACTCTGAGAAAGTCAGTTTTTGGAAAGAATACTGGTCTTCTGGGGCAACGGCTCCTAATGGATAGACTTGCAATATTTTAACATGTTTTTTAAATCTTGTGAGATATCTGGACAACACTCATTTTTCTTCCTCATTTTGTTATCCACTTATCAAATATTTACTGAGTCTGTACAGTCAAGCTACAGAAATGGTATCAGTTAACTTCTAGAAGCTTGCTTTCTAATAATGCACTTTTCTAATTAAGTCTAGAATCTAAGATGTATCCCCATCCAAGTGCTTGTGCATAAAATGTACAAACACCCAAACCATTTTTTTCTCCCTCCTGTTTGGACCATATTATTCTCCTCTTTTTCTTTAAAATCCCTCATCATTTGTAGGATGGTGATGGTGATGATGGTGATCATGATAATCATGATAATAGTGAACATTACTCTAAATACGTTCCATGTGTTGTTTCAGATAATTCTCACAGTAATCCTGAAGTTTAAGTATCATTTTTACCATCACATTGTGAATGAAGAAACTGAACAACTGGGAAGTTAATGTGCTCTAACTCAAACATCTAGAAAGTAAATAAGTGAGGATTTGAACCAAGTGGTCCTCTTCCCCATTATGTTTTACCAACAAGTTTTCCTAAAGTTTTAGGTAACAGTGACCTTGAGTCATAGTCCTTAAATATGAATATATATATTTGAAAAATTAATTATATATATATTTCTAAAATTCCAACCAAGTTTTAGAGCATTAGTTTCCAGATCTTCCATTCCATTGAGCTGTTTTTCTTAAAAATAGTCTACTTAGAAGAGACCTGGAACTGAGGATGATTTTCTTTCCCACCTTGCTTTGGCAATAGCCTTCTCAGAGAAGAAAAGTCCTCATGTTAAATGTTTTTATGGTTCATTGCCCTGGGATATAACATGTTCCAAGTGCCAACCAAAGGATAATTTAAAGCATTGATAATAGTTTTGAAAAGTTAACTGCATTTTAAGACAGGATAACAATGTATTTTCTCATGCAGAATCTTATAACTCTTCATTATGAATAAAATTGAAGGAGGATCTAAATTGTTTACCAGCTAATAGATTGTTAAGAATATTTTCCAACCCGGGCGTGGTGGCTCACGCCTTTAATCCCAGCACTCGGGGAGGCTGAGGTAGGTGGAGCGTTGTGAGTTTGAGGCCGGCTTGGGCTACAAGGTGAGTGCAAGCCTGGCCTGAGCTACATAGTGCGACCCTGCCTCAAAAAACCAGGGCTGGGAGTTTGGCTCAGTGGCTTAAGCGCCTGTCTGGCAAGCGTGAGGCTGTGAGTTCAATCCCTGGTGCCAAAAAAAAAAGGATATTTTCCATTTATAGAATAGTGTGTGAGTTTTGTCATAGAATTTAGATGGAGTCCTAAGAAGTGAATGAAAGGTTTATGATAAAACTCTTTCCAGAATAGAGAAAGTACATTTATGTTGAATTGTTTCATTCTAAAGCTAAGTACAATTCATTCATAGATGCATAAACCAATTGTATAAAAATAAAGGTGTGCATCTTGTTAAGAAGTGCATTTCCATTAAGACTGTACTGTTTAATAATTATTCATCAAAATCTGTAACATATTTGTTGCTTCTGATCATTTTTTCTATTAAAAATTTTAGTGTCAATTCAATCTTGAAGGAAAATTTAATATGTGGTGCTGTTTGATCAAAGAAAAATTTTGAAAATTAATTTCATTTTAAATATATATGTATTGCATAGAAGAAGAAAAGTATGCTGATTAGTAAAAATCTTTGAAGTGCAAAATGTAGAAATAGTGCAAAATCTTTGATAAAAAGCATATTTATATAATTTTTTAAAAAGTTAATGAAGAGTAGCACTATTGTAATAAAACACACTGGGTACATTTTATAGTGACATAACAGTCTGTTTTAAAATGTCAAAACATACAATATGTCCTTCACATTTATGTAACATTATAATGAAACAATTTAATGGCAATTTAAATGTGATGTGATATTTGGTTTAATATCTTTTTCCAATGTATACTAACATAAAAGTTTGAAGACCTTATGATCTGGTAAAATTATTTTGTAATCTATGTATATTCTATTCTATTCATCTCCATTAAACACTCTTTCAGCTCTCTTTAATGTCCAGAGCATCCTTTGAAGCTGATGAAAGCCTTGTGTCAAGGAAAAAGAAAGTATTAGAGAAGGGGGTGATAGAATCCCATCAATTGTAGTGTCTCCAGGGGGAGGGCTGTTTAAATTAGTAATCAATTTTATTTTTCTCTTTGTCAAATTCGGGGAACTTTGGGCTTGCTTATTTATTCAGTTTCAAAATTGTATCTCTCATAATTGCTTTTGTACCTACATAACTGTATTAGTAAGGAAAGAATGTATTTACCTTTCAAGTTCTCACTGGTATAGCCTTAGCAAAAATGAAAGGGAGAGTAAGATTTTGTAAGTAAGAAAATGAAACAGAACAATTGCTTTTACCTTGAAATGGAAAGCAAGATGACTGACAGAGACATAACCAAGATATAAAGAATAAGGAATAAAATAACTTCTGACAATCTCTGTGTACCTAAAGTTAGTTTTTAACCTCTCTGAGACTTAGTTTCCTCAAAAAAGAAAAAAGCAATACCTGTGTTAGAGGTTTCTGTCATGTATGAATGAGATTAAATGTGAAAAGTTTGGCAAAAAGTCATATAAAAACTTTAGGAATCTGTGTAGCTACCTAGGAAAGAAAAGAGAAATTTCTTGGAAAAAAATCAGCCAGGTAATTCATTTTAATATATTCATTTTCTTCTTCTAAGTAGTGCCCTTTAAAGGCTACATGATTATTTCAGATATACTGTAACTGTTAAGAAAATCTCAAACACAGTGAAAAGAAAACTCACGAATTGGAAAAATATCTTAGCCAACTGTCCCTCAGACAAAGGACTTCTATCTAGAACATACAAAGAATTTTTAAAAAATCAGGCCCCCAAAATTCAAGAACCCATTCCAAAAATGGGCATCTGAGATGGATACACACTTTTCAGGTGAAGAAATACAAATGGCAAATAAATATATGAAAAAATATTCAACATGAATGGTCATTCAGGAAATGCAAATTAAAACAACACTGAGATTCCATCTCACTCCAGAAAGAATGGCCAAGATCAAGAAATCAACCTATAACAAGTGCTGGAGGGGCTGTGGGGAAAAAGGAACGCTTCTCCACTGTTGATGGGAGTGTAGACTGGTGCAACCACTGTGGAAGTCAGTGTGGAGATTCCTCAAGAAGCTAGGATTAGAGATCCCATTTGACCCAGCTATCCCACTTCTGGGCATTTTTCCAGAAGAACTGAAAACATTGCGCCTGCCTGGCAGGTGTGAGGTTGTGTGTTTGATCCCCAGTACAGAAAGAAAGAACTGAAAACATCGTAACACAGTGATATATGTGCATCCATGTTTATAGCAGCACAATTTGTAATAGCCAAATCTCGTAAACAACACAAGTGCCCATCAATCAATGAATGGATAAAAAAGATGTGGTAATTTTATACAATGGAGTACTACTCAGCTATAAAGAAAGATTGCATTGAGACTTTTATAAGTTAATGGATACTACTCGAGACCATACTCATAAGTGAGATAAATCAAACCCACATGTGAAATACAGTATTTTCTACCTGGTGTAAGGAACTGAAAAAGTATATATGATCCAAAATCTATAATAAATACTGCATAAGGGTTAGAAACTGCTCAAAGAGGAAAAGTAATTGGGATTGGGGAAGGAGGAAAGCAGGAAGGGAAATGGAAAAAGACATACATTTGTGCATATATATATATATATATGTATGTATATATATGTATATATATGTATGTATATATATATGTATATATATATAAACAGATAACAGCTAAAATGACTATACTGCTAAATGCATTAGTTATTGCAAAAGAACAATACTCATGATTAGATAAATTTTACATGTCTATATCTGTTAATCTAAGCAACACTTTTGAAGGTGGCAATATGCAATATTACAACCATTGTCAAATTCCTATCATCTTGTTTTGTAAACCTATACCATTATTACATTGGGTTTGTTGTTGTTGCTTTTTTTTTGTCTTTTGCCTTTTATTTTCCTTTTCTGTGTCTTTTTTCTCTTAAATAAAAAAATTTAAAAAAAACCTTTCAGTAACTACAGATGTTCCTTGATTTATACTGTTGTATCCAGACAAACCTATCATAAATTTAAAATATTGTAAGTAAAAATGCACTCAGCAACAGCACACTATAGAGCATTGGTTGTTTCCCTTCAAGTTCACTGATTTTCTGGCCAGCATCTGAGAGAGAATGGGACCACCTACATCTAGTCTTGCAAAAGATCCAAATTCAAAGTTTGAAGTTTGGCCAGTTTACATTGAATGCCTATCATTTTCACACCATTGTAAGGTTGAAAAATTGTAAGCCAAACCATAGTTAAGTCTGGGAACATCTGTTATAGTCTTGAGTTGTCCTCCTAACACAGTAGTTTAGAATGCCCTTTTTTTTAGGTTGGAGGGAGTACTAAGAATGGAACCCAGGGCCTCACTCATGCTAGGCAAATGTTCTCCTACTGAGTTATATCCCTGAATCTTAAAATACCTTGTCTTTTAAAGAAGACTTGGATTTTTTTTTTAGATTCTTATAGATTTGCATGCTGTGGCAGGAAATAATACAAGAATTCTGTACCATTTTATTAATGATAGCATCATTCAGAACTATACAACACCACAACCACAAAATTGACATTGATACAATCCACGGAATTATTTCAGATTAATCCCACATTATTTGTGCTTCTGTGTGTGTATGTGTGTGTAATATATTTCATAATTTTAAATTTTCAAGCCCCTGCCCACCTAATAAAAATGTGGATTAGAATTGGAGGTCCCCTTACAAAAAGTAAAACATTGTAAATCTCCTGTTTGATAACATATCTTCATGTTTGAAAAAATCTTTTTATGAAGTACAAAATACACACACAAAAAGAGAAATTTTCACACAATGAAATATATATCACATCAAAACTTTCTGTTCAGTAAAATACACCAGTAGTGTATTAGTTAGCTTTTCTGTCAATAACTGACATTAAACAAGAAAAGGTTTAATTTGGCTCACTGTCTCAAGGGATTCAGTCCATCGTCAACTGAGTCCAAGATAGAAGCATCATGGCAGAAGGGTGTGGTGGAGCAAAGCTGCTTAGTTCATGGTAGCTTAGAAGTAGAACAGGGAACAGGTCCAGAGAGGAGGAGGTGAGAGATCAGATATAGAACCAAAGATTCCGCATCCATGACCCACCGCAGACACAGAAGTATGCTTTACTGATCCTCTAATCAAGTTGACAATTCACTTTAACTATCACAATTAGCATAGCATAAATACAAGACATAGGCTGAGTAAAAACATATGACACAGATATAAAAGACAAAGCATTAGTATCAAGAATGCTTGAAAAGGTTCTGTGAATGAACATAAACAAAAAGCATTACAGAAAGAATTGTGTGTTAACAGTTCATAGAAACAGGAGTATAATTGAAAGTATAAATAAAAAATGCTCAGAAAACGAAGTACAAGCTAAAATAACATAACACTACCTTGAGTTCTTTAGACTTACAAAAACTCTGAAAGTTGATAAATATAGAGTAGAAATGGATAAAATAATAATAATATATTTTAATTGGGTGCTTTATGTGAATTGTAACATTTTATCCTGCAAAGAAAGCTTTGAGGAAGTTGATATCAGTGTAAACTGGATCAGCTAATTTGGTAGTATCTGTTAAAACTTAAAATGTGTGCATTCCACAGGGCTTAAGAATTTCAATTGTTAGCATATACCCTGGAGATGTAGTTTTGCATAAACACAAAGAAGTATGTAAAAAGATTTTTACCCCAGCAAAGCTTTTTAATAGTAAAAAATTGCAAATGAACTAAATGTCCAGTAATAAAAGAATACTTGTTCATATAGTAATTAAAGTGAGTGATATTATTATAAATACTAGCATCCATAGATCTCCAAAATATATTGTTGAGTAGAAAAGCAAGCTATAGAATAATGCCATTTAGATTAAACAAATTCATTGTCACTATGTATTTCATTATACAGTGTAATATACATAAATAGCACATAAATCTTAATTAAACCTAATCTACATTAAGAGAAATCTATAAATCAGACAGTCTAGATAACTTTCCACTTGATAATTATTGAGCTAGGTCAACCCATTGTATTAAGTGTTTTCTATGTGCAACAGAAGAAAGATACATCTGCTAAAATGCTGACTGTATTATTGTTGATGTCAGTTACTTTTCTTATCCTTATTATTCCAACTGAAAATGGCAATAACACTCTTCTATCTTACAGGGTTATTTTCAGGATAAAATGAAGGAGCTTATGTAAAGATCTTAGCACTGTACCTGGTACAAAGAAATCCTTCGAAACATGACACATTGATAGGGAGAAAGGAAATAACATTAGGGATTAACTCTAAGGTGTTTAGAAAAAGTTTTCTTGGGAAATAATATCTTAATTGAGCTTTTTTTCACAAGGGTAGAAAGGATGGTATAGGCTATAAAAACAGTACGTTGGAATGAAACACAATGGAAATTTGATGTACTCCTTGTAACTGAGTAAAGGGAGATAGCGCTTGAGTAAGACTGGTTGCCATGCTGATATTTGGGCTTATTTCTATCGATCAAAAGATAGTATTAAAGGACTTTAAATAAAGAGTAATGATTAGCTCAAGATGGCAGAGGTGAGCAGTGATCCTAAAGAACTAGGAAGCTGTTTTTAGTGGAGATAGTAGGAAAGAAGAAGCCATACAGAGTCTGTAGAGTAGGTCCAAATCAGTTATTAAAGACAACGTACTTTCTACAAAGGTCATGCCCCTAAAATGACCATGGTGGCACACACTTGTGATCCCAGCACTTGGAAAGCTGAGGCAGGAGGATTGCTGTGAGTTTGTGGCCAGCCTGAGCTATATAGTGAGTTCAAAGATGGTCTGAAATACATAGAGAAATCCTGTCTCAAATAAAATTCATTGACTAGTGTGTCTTAGAGTAAGGAGAAACAAAGAAGTCAAGAAAGGATGAGAAGAGGCAGATCTGATTAAGAATTATGCAGAATGTGTTACCAATGTGGCCAAAATATTATGATGATTGCTGGCACAAGTCATGTGTGTTGTGAAGAACCTAAGAAGAAATATTTATCTTTTGAATTTCCTAGATATATACTTTATCTTTCTGAAAATTCAAGTTTCCTTCTAGTATCACTTCCCTTTCATCTGATGAACTTCCTATAGCATTTCTTGAAAAGTAGTGACAAAATCTCTTCCCTGTCCTTCATCTAAGAATGTTTCATCTGCTTTTATTCCCAGTACACACTTTTTTCTGAATTTAGAAATAGACCTTGGCAATTCTTTCCTCTCAGCATGTTGAAGACATTATTCTACTGTTTTCTGGCCTTCATAGTTTTGGATGAAAGATTCTGATGTCATTTAGATATTTCTTCCTCTTTGTGTCATTTTTCTCCAGCAATTTTTAATAAGTGGTTTTTTTTTTTTGCTTTGGTTTTCAACAGTCTGATTATGATGCGCCCAGACATACTGAATTTGTCCTGTGTGGAGTCTGATAAGCTTGTTGGATATATGGATGGATATCTGGGGTATATTTAGAGAATTGTCTCTATTTCTTCATGTAAACTTTGTACACCAATTGTTTTCTGCTTTCATTCTGGTACTCCCGATGCTGTATCTGTTTTGTATTTGGTATTATCCTAGAAATTCCTGAAGTTCTGTTTATTTTTATCTTTCTTTCCTGTATTTTTTAGATTCTGTACTTTTTATTTATCTATTTCCAAAGTCATTGACTTCTCTCTGGCATCTCCATGGCATTATTGAATGTATCCAGTTATTTTAAAATTTCAGATATAGTTTTTAGTTTCAGAAAGTCTATTTTATACTTGTAGCTTGTTTCTCAGTTGAGAACTTCCCTTTTTATTTATTATTTATTATTATCGTTGTTATTTGGGTTTTTTGAGACAGGGTCGTTTTTTATGACAGGGTCTTGCTATGCAGTCCAGGTTGACCTTGAACTCACTGTGAAGCCCAGGCTGGCCTTGAATGCAAGGCAATCCTCCTGCCTCAGCCTCCTGATTGCTAGAACTACAGGTGTGTGCCACTGCTCCCACCTGAGAGCTTCTCCTTTTAGATACTTCAAAGTGAATTACCTTACTGTTGAAGACATATTTAAAATAGCTACTTATAAATTTGTGACATCTCTTCCCAATACTTAGATTATCTGGTGGATTGGCATCTGGTGATGGCCATTTTCGTTTAGGATTTATCACATTTTTTCTGGTTCTTTTCATATTGAGCTATTTTAGATTATACCATAGACAAGTGCTCTGACATATAGACTATGGATCCTGTTATAATCCTCTGCCAATTTTTAATTTTATTTTTGTTTTGCAGTGTATTAAACCAGTTAGAAGCAAATTACAGTTTCTCTCTTGCCTGCTGTTGGTGATGGGTTTGATCTTGCTTCAGTTTTCTAGGCCTTAGTTGTGCTGGTTTGTGTCCATTCCACACATGCATAGCCCAGGAGTGGATTCAAATACAGAATTATCCTCTGCCCATTAAGATGCAGTTTATACTGGAACAGTTACAGTCTACACTACTATGCAGCTCTAAAAACTGGCACTACACGAGGAAATTCTGTAAGAGGAAAAATATTGCGTAAAGCACAGAAACTCATCCTCTTGGAGGTTATTTCTCCAATTTTTCACTCTCTCACAATCAGCTTACTAATATTTACTGTTTGGTACCCTCAGGGAGTTGTTGTTTTATGCGTTTTGTCAAGTTTTCAGTTGCAATCAGCAGGAGAGTGAGTTATTGGGATTAGTCTGCCATGTTCAAAACAGAACCTTATTTATCAATTTTGTCATTTTCATGTTAAAGTACTTTTAAAACTCTTTTGTAATACCATATTCACTAGCTGATTGTTGATTGAGTAGATTTTACATGCAGTCAAACTTTGTCTTCATGTGTTTTGGAATTTTGTTCTGTGAGCTAATTTTGAAAGGGGATCTTTACTATCTGTTTTTTCCCTCTCCTTTCAATAATGCAATCTGTAACATACAGTCTATGAACTATTCTAGCAACATTCATGTAAGAATGGTGCTACAACTATTGCCATTAATAATAGCAACATTTGCTAACATTTATATGTTTTTTACAGTCTGCCAAGCTCCACTTCAAGTGCTTTATATTCCATTTTTCTGGTTTAAAGTAATCTTTTATATATCTGCAAAATATATTGCTGGGATTTTGATATGTTTCACTAAATCTATAAATCATTTAGGTAGAACTGCCATCTTTACTATGTTTAATGTTCAGTGAACATGTTTCAAAATTTAGTTAGATGGATTTCTTCCATCAGAATTTCGTAGTTTTTAGTATTAAGTCCTGTGTGTCTTTGTTAGATTTATAGTGAGTATTCAATATTTTGATTCATTATAATTGATAATGCGACTTAAATCATTGTTTCCATATCTTCATTGCTAGTACTCAGAAATACAACTGAATTTTATGTGTTTATCTTATATCCTGTGACCTTGCTAAAATCAAATTTTAGTTATAGGAGTGTTTTTCTTTGTTTGTTTGTTTTTCTATTTGATATATTTCTTTGAATTTTCAATACAGGTCATCATGTCATCTAAAAATAGTAATGCTTTATTTCTTTCCTTTTTGTATGTCTTTTATTTCCTTTTCACGCTTTAGTGCACTAGTTAATACTGGACGTATAAAGTAGTATTGCTTCCTAGTTCTCGAGTTAAGGGGAAAATATTCAACCTTTGATTTCATATATAGGCTATAGGATTTTGTAGATGCTTTTTATCACATTTAGGAGTTCCTATTTATTCCTAGTTTACTGATGGTATTTGTCATGAGTGGTTTTTGAATATAGTAAAACCTTGAGTTGCAAGTAACTTGTTCTGCAAGTATTCTGCAAGATAAGTAAATAGAATCTGCCAAAAACTATGTGCACATTAGGAAAAGAAAAACTTGTGTAACTATTTTAATACCAAATTTATTGAGATGTAATGAGATTAATACAAGTTACCTTTGATCTCTGCAATTACAAGGGGTATCAAAATGGTGGTTATTAGCTTCTAGTCTGTTATTAGCATGGTAAACTGCTGAAGTGTGTATACATTTTTTGGTGGATTCTGTATTTCTAATAAATTTTAACTTGATAAACAAGTATGTCTCACAATATGAGTAGTACATGATGCCAAATGTCACATGATCACAATGGTTCCTCTCTCTCTCTGTCTTTCTCTGTCTGTCTCTCTCTCTCTGCAGAATTGTGGGTAATCATCTCCCAACAATGGGAAATTATGGAAGAGATTTCTTAAGCAGAGGAAGAGGAGAAAAAGGCAGAGGAATCTCTCATTTCAAATGATATTAGGAAGATGTGTGAAATGGGGGAAATAGTTAAAAATTTTGTAGAAAACCACCACATGAATAAGGCTATATATAGCAGCATGAGCAATGAATCTGTTTAACAACAATGCAAAGTCCCATTTTTTGCACAACTCTCGAAAGGAGGCAAAAGCAAGTGTCATTGGATAGATTCTTTATTAAAATTGCACATAAAGAAAAAAATTCCACTGAGCCTATAGATAGCAGTGATTCTGTTAGTGATAGTGAAAGTTGTCCTAAACAATAACACTCCTCTGTCTTTCCCTGACATCAAGCATGAAGGTTTTCAAAAGTAAGTGGTTAATCTCTTTATTTTCCTTTTTTGTGTGTTGTATTTATTATTTTGTATTATTCTACAGCATTTTAATCATTTTGTATGAATATTTTTGGGTTGTGAGACAAATCATCTGAATTTCTATTATTTCTTATGAGGAAATTTACTTTGATATACAAGTGTTTTGGATTACAAGTGTGCCTCTAGAATGAGTTATGCTTGCAAACCAAGATTTTACTGTATTGTCAAATCCTTCTTCATCCTTAATTGACACAATTATGTGATTTTTCTACCTAGGTTTAAATACAATAATTGATGAACATTTAAATTTGGTGAAGGTAGGGTGGAGAAAATTATTTTAGTGCTTTATTTTATTTTATTTTATTTTATTTGTAAGGCATAAATTGATTTTCATATCCATTCCAATAGCACATCTGTTGTAGAGATTCAGGTGTACCTGTTCATTATTACTGAGTGCTGGGCTCCATCTCCAGAGTTTCTGACTCAGTAGAACTGGGGTGGAATTCGGAATTGGTGTGTTAGCAAGTTCAAAATTATGCTAAGCCTGCTTCTCCAAGGACCTCACTTTGAGAACTACTGAACTATGGCTCTAGGAAAGTAGGAAATGAGTTTTAATCTTTATTTGGAGAGAATTAAATTGGGTGCGTTTAATCAAATTGTAATTATTCTAGTCCTCAGTTTCTTCATCTAGTAATTAAGATCAGTGATACCCATTAAACTTACTTTGCAGAGTTCTTAGGAAGAGTTAATGGAAAAATGAATATGAAAATGATTTTGCAAAGAAATAAATACTTCTGTGAAATTATTGTTTTCAGAAGTTTTGAGAAGACAGAATGATAATATAAGAAATATTTACTTAAGAATACCAAGGCTCACATACATATTTGTGATTTTACTTTCTTTACAGTTTTTCTTCAGTTCCTACTTTTATAGCACACCACCGATTGCCTTTCGGTTATTATCAAGCGGCAGATTAGGTAGTTGGTGAATCAATAAACTCTTTGGTTTTGAGTCTCTGGTTTTGGTTTTTCCTACCTAAGGTTTCTGGGTAGCTCACTCTTTTTTCCCAATGCTTACTGCAGGAATATTTCACAGGGAATTTAGTGACACTAAACCTTGAGATAGTGCTTTTTTTTCCTAAACAAATATTCTTATCACTAGCAGACAATCCTGCTTTAGTTGATGACATATTAGTTGATATAAATAAACGTGTTTCTGTTAAGCCCTTTCAGCTATTCAAGTTTCCTACCTATAAATCAGTGGAAGATGCAATTTGAACTTGATCACTTAGAAAGACACAAAGGCGGAGAGGATGGGCTGCACTTTACCACTAAATATTAAAGGACAAGTTTGCTGTCAAAGCTAGACTACTGGTTTCATTTGACCTACTGATTTTAAGGTAAAGGATGCTGGAAAACGGAGTGATCGTGTTGTGCCCACAGCTAATCAGCACGACATTTTAGCCTGTTTTATTTGTAGCAAATACAATAAGGAGTGGAGCTTTTATGGTATAAAAGTCATTTCTTGCATTTGAATGCTAATTATATTCTCGATGTATGAATTAATTATAACTTCTATTGAGCATGTTGATATTATTTAGAAAAATTATCTCTCAGATCAGATGAAAAGTGTTGCCTGTATATAAAAAGCTCAAGTGACTTGTTCTGCACATGGCATTAATATTCCTTGGTGTAAGCTTCATAAAACATTAAAACCAAATTAAACTGAGAAAGGGACCAGCCCTATTGATTTATTTATTTGAAACCAAGGGATCAGAGGTGATCTTCCTTTTTGCATTTGTAGATAAGGACATATATCTGCCCAACTCTCTCTGAATATTTGGGTCATTTTTAGAGATTTCATCAAATATATCTAAAATGATTGTTTTCAAAGCTAAACCAAAGTTTATTAAAACCTGAAGTATTTGAGAAAAGGAAGTAATTTTGTGCTAGCATGCTTTGTCCCAAGCTGTTTTGAACAGTCTTTAACTCAGAAACAGTGTTCCCTCCAATTAGGAAGAAGACTAAGAGTAAATGAGAATTGACACTTCTACACAGATCTTGTTCTATACGCTAGAATATTTAAAGTACTTTATTGTTCCTTCTTGTTTTCTCTCCTTTGGGATGACACTATTGTAGAGTCATGGTGTGAAGGCTTAAAATGTAAGGAAATCTATGATGATAATTAACCCAGAATCATGTTTCTGGAAGAGAGGTGATCTTAGAATTCAGTTTTCATTTGTTATCATTGCTTTATAGGCCAAAGAGACTCCTATCCTTGGAAGAATAGTTGGAAATAGCCTATATTATAATGACTCCCAAATGTATATCTTATTCATGTATTCATTAACTCATTTCACAAATATTTATTAAATCCCTGCCATGTGTCAAGGAGTGTTTTAGACACTGAAGACACAGTAATAAGTATCCAAAAAAATCCCTAATTCCAAAATGCTTACATTAGTAGAAGTAGGTGGAAAATAACGTCAGTTAATTTTGAGCATGTTACAAGTTGTCAAGTGTCAATGTAAAATACAAAGCAGGATAAGAGCGTTTGCAATGGTTGGGGAATGATTTACCTATGAGGAAGAAAAGATTCCTCTGGAACAATGGCCAATGTAGTAGTGTTTCTAGTATTAATGAAAATAATAAGAAGCTGAAGAAAAGTGATAGAAGGAAGGGGTGGCAGGAGAGGAGGGAAGGAGCGAGGGAGGGAGGGAAAGACAGAGACAGAGAAAATTTATGTGTTATATGTGATGGTAAAAAAAACTGCTTCAGTCAGAGTAAGCTAAAAGGAGCCATTAAAAGGATCTGAATAGGGAAAAGGTATGAGTTATTTCATTTTATTTTATTTTTATTTATTTATTTATTTAATTTGCAGTACCAGGGCTCAAACTCACAACCTCAAGCCTGCCTGGCAGGCGCTTAAGCCACTGAGCCAAACTCTCAGCCCTAGAGTTATTTCATTTTAAATTAATCACTCTGAATGTTCTACATAGAAGAGAGAGCCAGAAGACAAGGGCAGAAGTGGGCAGATCCATTAGCACCTTTGGTAATAATGGAGGAGAGACAGGAATGATTTCAATCAATGTAGAAGTGATGAAGATAAAGAAAAGTGATCAGATTCTGGATATATTGTGGAAGAAGAGCTGTATTTTCTGACGACTCCAAGATATTGGCCTGAGCAGATGTAGTTTACATTTACTGAAATGCCAAAGATGAGATGAGCAGATTGAAGATATATGTATGAAAGGTAACCATGAAAATAGCCTTCCCAAAACATTCCTCTGAGTGCCAGGCTAACATCCAACTGACTACCTGACATTCTCCTTGGATGCCACCTAATCCTTAAATGCAACATGTTTCTGTGCAAAGTGAGACTCTGATCCTCCCACTCAAGTCTCCATTTTCCCAGGCTGCCCTATTTCAGTCATGTTGCCACATTCTGTCAGGTGCTCAAGTTAGGAATTTTGGCATTGATAGTCTTGATTTTTGTGCTTTGTTGCTTCCTATGTCCAGTCCATCCAGGCATCTTGTCATTTCTACTTCTAAAATGTATGTGGTAACCCTCTGCTTCTATTCACTCCAACAGCCACTGACCCGAACCAAGTCATGATCCCTTTTTTACCTAAGCCAATGCCACAGCTTCCTAACTGGCTTTCGTGCTTCTTAACTATTCTTTACATGGTAACTAGAAGCCACTCTCAAAACGACAAATTTAAAACTTTTATTTTGCTGTTTATAACTCTTCCATGGATTTTTATTTCTTTTAGGGAAAGAAAGCAAAATCCTTCCCATGGCCTGATAGGTCCTGCACGAGTTGGTTACAGAATCAGTGGCATGTTTTTTGTTCTCCTGTCTTGACTTCTGTGGTTCAGCCACACTTGAGTCTTTTCAGTTACTTGAGTGTGTCCACCTGTTTCCAATCCCCATACTTTGCTTCTTCATTAAATGTTCTTGCCTTCTTCTTCAACTGCTGGCTTATTTTCAACATTAGTAGCCTCTACTTTTGAGAAGTCTTCCTTGTCTACCCTAACTAAAGGACCTTAAATCACAATTACTCTCTCTTCATCACCCTTGTTCATTTTTTTCTTGGTATGTATCGCTATTTGAGATCATCTTGCTTCATATATGCTTGCTTATTATTTGTTCTTCTTTTTAAACTAAGCTGCATGAGGGTAGACAGTATGCCTATTTCATTTGCCACTCTGTGCAGAGTGCTTAGTACAAGCTCTTGTCCCTTGGAAATGTTCATTCTGTTTGTGTTGCATGCTTGGGAGGAAATGCAATAGTATATTCACATTTTAGATTTGCTTTGATTCAACTATGAAATACAATAATAAGTAATCAAGATTCTGAGACAGGTGCTATAAGGCAGAAAATCTCCAATATTTGAGATTTTTTCTGTCAGACAAAGTGTCCCCATGGTTCTGTGATCTCTCTCTCTCTCTCTCTCTCTCTCTCTCTCTCTCTCTCTCTCTCTCATCTTCTTTAGATGTAATAGTAGATGTAGCTCTTTTAAATATCCTTAATTGATAACATTAAAACTATGGTAGCTCTTGTGTCCCATGCAGATCCTTTTGGTTCATTTTATTGTTTAAGATATGCAGATCTGGAAACCAACACTGAAAATGATACATGAGAAATAAGGAACAGTTACTGCCGTTAAGAATTCAAAGAAAAAAATAATACAGAGGAAAAATTAAGACAAAGAATTAAAGTCTGATCTGAGGAACAGTACTGGAAAAGTACACATGTGAGTATATGGAGGGTAGGGAAAGGATGGATGTCGGTCAAGAAAATCTTCACAAAATCTGAACTTTAAAATAGAATTAAAGCAAGAGTGAATTTTGAGAATCAGTTGGGGAGAATATCCCAGGCAGAGGGAATGCAAGAAAAATATGTGGTGAGTTCAGAGAATATGAATATAATAAAACAGTCAGTATCCAAAAGTCTAGTTTATTTTCAGTTTAGTTCTTGAAAAAGAAGTTAATACTCATATGATTAGATCAATTTTGCATGTCTATATCTGTTAATCTAAGCAACCCTTTTGAAGATAACAATATGCAATAAAACAACCATTGTTAAATTCTTATCATCTTGTTTTGAAAACCTCTATTGTTATTGCTCTGGGTTTGTTGTTGTTTGTCTCTTTTGCTTTTTGTTTTTCTTTTCTGTGTCTTTTTTTCTCTTAAATTAAAAAAATGCATACTGGAAAGTATTAAGAAAGAGTGGCTGAAACATGAATTGGTGTTCAACTGCAAAAGGTCTTCCTTTGAGGAGTTAAGACATAAACTCTCAATAGTTAGAGTAGGCCTATAAGTGAATAAAATCTTGTTGAGAAAGATAACATTATCTGCAGCAAGCTTTAATACATTACTTCAGGACTAGGCACAAGATGAATAGATTAGCAGTTTTAAAACATGACCACAAAATCCTTGACATTCTTCCCTAGCAAGAGGTGAAGTCTCTGTTCTCTTTCGTTTCACTATCCAATAAAGTGTTGGAAAACTGACAAGGCTAGATTCTAATAGGCCATGGAGTTTCCTTCAGGTTTGCTCTTAGATCCTTGACATACCAGTTAAGAAATCCAATACCCTGAGGCTACTGTGCTGTGAGGAAATACAAGCCCCAGGAGGAGACTCCTGTGACCTCTCTGGCCAACAGTGCCAAATGAACCTAGTATTTAAGCGAGTCTATCCCAGGATCATAGGTTAACAAGACTTCAGATGATTCTAATCCCCAGCTGTTATGTCACCTTCGGCCTTGAAGTCTCCCCAGCTGATACCACAGACATCATAAGGCATACACAATCCATTCTCACTGTGCCTTGTGCAAATCTCTAATCCATGGAATCTGTGAACGCAATAAAATATGCTTTATTCCACTGAATTTTGTTAGCAGTAGACACTTGAAACGTGTGAGAATGGATAAGCAAAGATGATCTGGAGGCTCCAGTGGTGGTATATATAAGAGACATTGCCACCTCTATGGTTTCTAGTTCAAGAATTATGAAACCAGACAGAAAATGAGATCCATGAACTATTGCAACATATGGTAATTGAGCCTTGTTAAATTCATTGAAATTTGGAGTTTTAAGAGTTCTTTGAGGTACATGGGCTAGATAAGGGGGAGAAAACATTTTCTGCAAATACCTATGTGGCTTAGGGAAAGGGATGGATTGTGTGACAAATAACATCCACATTGACAACACTATAGACAAAGAAAATAGGTCAAAAAATAAAAGCAAGTACTTAAAACTGACATGAAATTAATAGACAGACTATACAAAGACTTGCCACAAATAAATAAAAAAAGACAAAAACCTCAAGGAAAAATTGGGCAAAAATATGTATAAGAAAATTAACAGGATAAGAAACTCTAAAACAGCAAGCAATGCACACTAAAACAATAATGAAAATCCACTTTACACATGACTGATAAAAATTAGGAATGTTGTTAATAAATGTTGAGGATGGGAAGTTCTATTGCTGGTAGAAGGGAAACCTAGAGAGTTCACTCTGTTGGACAGCAATTTGGTGCTCCTTAGAATGAGTGCCTTAAGCTAAGCTCTCTGTGAACTGGCATTTTTTATACCTGTGGTTAGTCTGAAAGAAATTGTCACACAGCTTCATAAGGGGAAATATATGAGGCTGTTCATTACAGTTTTGTAGTCATGATGTGTTGGTGGCTACCTGAGTGTCCATCACTAGGAGATTAGAGAAAAGAAATGTGGTGGCCACTCATCATGGAGTATTAAATGTCAAGTAGAAGCAAGAGTTTAGAACACGTTTTATCCTAAATACATAGCGTAAAGTGAAACAGTGAGAAAAGAATGAGATATATAATAAAAGATTGGTTTCACATATTAAAATTTCAGCAAGAGAGAATAATAATACACAGTTTATGAAAACATCAACCAGGAGGATAGTTTCTGATATGTGGATGCTGGAAATTAGTAAAACTGACAAACAAATAAATGAAAATAAGAGAAGAAACCTGCATAAATCAATCATGTGCCATGTACTGAAATGTGACCTTGTGCACCTGTGATTCAAAGGTCATGAATACAAACTAATAAACTTCTGGAATGACTGGTTATTCTGAATTGTTTCTAATTTCTCCTGGAATAAGGTTTCTTTGTCCTGTCTACATTTCTATCTGGACATGCACAAACATATCAGACTATCAAGTGTGAATTGCTCATGTATCACACATTTCTATCAGGAAATTTTGCTACAGCTCATTTGGAAATTTTGTGATTCTGTACTGTGGTTCAAGTGACTTAAAGTTTTTCCTTGATTATGAAAACAACACATATTCATTATAGAGCATTTAGAAAATACAGGAAAAAGGTCAAAAATAATTCAAAAAAGAATAAAATTGTGACTACTACAGTTTCACAACCTAGAAAGAACTACAGTTAATAATCAGGTACATTGGTTTCTACTCTTTTTTCTAAATATAAATATATCTATTTGAGCATTAGTATTAAACATGTATATGAATTTTCAACTATATATACATATGCATAATATATCTGCACTCATATGCAAATTTCATTGTTGTCAGAATTAAGTAGCATGTCTTCAAAAATCTTTGATTAGTTTATAGGTATTAGTGGCATGCCATTATTATTTTAATTTGCATGTATTTCAAAAGCGGTAAAGTGTTGCTTATGTTTTTAGCTATTTTTATTTCTTTTTTTGCAAATGAGTTGCTCACAAACTTTGTGCATTATCCCGTAAGTCTTATTAAAAACCAATTTAATATTTTCTCTTTAAGTGAATACTATTAAAGCTTTGTTATGCTTCTTATTGTCATTGAATTTAAATTGTTCTGAAAATTTCATAGAGCTTTTGTAGAGCTATTTAGTCAAAACTATTATTTATTTTTTCTGTGCTTTTCTAAACCACTTTTAAGTGTAGAATATCCTTATTCACCTATAATTTCTTCTATTTCATCCTTGTGAATTTATCTTTTTAAAAAATCTTATTCTGTCATCAATCTATGAACTTATTTTATTACACAGTATGATGGTCCATAATTTTTCTATTAATTTTCAGTGCCTTCATTATGATGAAATAATACATGCATACACATACATTTCCTTTTATCACTACTATGAAATTATTTTATTTATCTTAAGACTAGAAATACGTTAAACTTAGTATTTATTATATATTTAATAACTAATAGCTGGCATGGCAATTCCTGCATATCTTTTTCAGAAATAGTATTCTTTACAAGTGAAATTTAGAATTATTTTATTTTTCAAAACAAGCCGCTTTGGATTTTACTGGCAATTGATTTTAAACAATACAACCATCACAATAAACAGACTTTAAAATACTTAGAAATTTATATCCAAAATGATGTATCCCTTTACTTACTCGAGTAATTTTTAAAATCTCTCAAAATTTCATCATTTTGTTCATGTTCATTGTTCACATTGACTTGATTAAGGTTAATCTTGGCTTGCTCCTCTCATCAACCACCATACAAAGTGGAATTGGTTCATTCTTAACTCTTTGAAATTGGCAAGAAGAGTATCTGTCAATGAAAACTGAACGTAGGGACAGATGCTCCTAGCTACTTTAAGAGGAAGTTTCAGTTTAAGATTGCAGTGGTTGCTTATATGTCTTTCTTTTTCCATAGACCCTGCATTCTCTAGGGTAGGGCAATGTAGGTGGGTCAAAGGTGCGATGAACATTCTGTCCTTCAACTACTACAAAGGAGATGCTCTCAACATTGAAAATATAAATTTAGTCCTATCTCCCCTGCTTTTAGTAGAAATTCCTTGCAGAATTTAGCAAATGATTGGACGTTACGCATACTTTCATTGTCACTGTGCCTTTGTACCTTGTTTTGGTCTTTTGTGAATACTTTAATAGAAACATGAGTGCATTCAAGATAGGCTAAGTAATGCTACACTAACAGTAAACTCCCAAATTCAGATGCTTTATTTATTACACAAGACAAGTTTATTTTTTTTTATTGCTATTGTTTATCAAATACTTCTTGTCAGGGAGAATCTGATCATGGCAGGCTTATGGAGACTGCATGTCACCACGCCCTTACATTATCATGGAAGCAGGAAAAAGAAGCATGATAAATCACACCCTGGCTCTTTCAGATTCCACAGGGGAATATGACTTCTGTACAGTCTCACTGGTCAAAACAAGTCACTGGCCTTATGTGATTTCAAAGTGGGGAGGGAAGTATAATTACACCATTTTCCCAGAAGAAGAGTTAGCTATTCATGAACAGCATTAATGATTAGCATACATTCCCATTCAAAAAGCCTAGTTTCAGTTACTGTTTGGTTTGTCAATCTTAGGAAAGAGAGAGAGAGACAGAGAGAGAGAGAGAGAGAGTGAGACAGAGAGAGAGAGAGAGAAAGACCGACCAGGTGAACAGAGTATTAGAGTATTAGAAACTGGAATGGTGTTAATTCTTGTAGAAAAGCAATCTATGTTTTAAAGTCAAAAACTAAATAAAACAGAGGTTATGTCTTTGATAGCAGAAGGTCCTTATTTTAGCACTGGGCATTCAGATAGGGGTTGGGGATGTATTTCTCTGCTGGTCTATCTAGGGAACAATTCTACCTCAAATGCATTCAGAACTCTCTTTCATTGCCTAATTACTTTATTGTGTACATTGACTTCCTCCTCTTCCTTCCAAAGGAAAAAGCTTGGGGCATGAGTGTAATCACTTGAATGTTCAATGTCCACTACCGGTTTCTAGGCATTCACAGTTTCATTTTAACAACAGAAGATAGAGGGAAGCCCTGTTGCTTTAATATGCTATTTCAAACAATCTTGAACTGTGAGGCTGCCAACTCTGGCATCATTTAAATCAGGATGAGGATGCAATGGCTAGTGAGTGAAGCAGAGTGGGGCGGGAGAGGCAAATCCACCTAATACACATCTCATACTGATTAAAACAAATGAATGCTCTGTATCTCCAACCAGCGTCAAAAGACATTTACAGTTTTCCTAGCCTCTTTCCCATGTCTGCTTGGCACAGAGACTGCCAGGATCAATGGCCCAATTTTAGTTCCACTTTCTTCTTCTATCATTCCCTGTATTCAGCTCTTCGGAAGTGAGTTAATAATGTAAAATCTGGCTGAATTAAATTCATTTAACTGTGCTGCCAATTCCCTTCCCTTCATGCATTTTTAAAGAGATTTCAAACCGGTGATGGATTTCTAATGCTCTAGGAAAAGAAAGAGAGGTTAAGACTGTAAACCTGAATGGGGCCAATTGTTTATCATAATTACTCCATTGAATTATCTCATTCTGTATCCAGAAGAAAGAAGAGGAAATATCAACCAATATAGACTTCACAAGTAGCAATATCTTTGGTGGAAAAAGTAGTGGAAACTGCCTCTACCATCCGTCAAAGAAGTGACATAGTGCAGCTTCACATGGAAAGCTGTGAACAGTAAAATATGAGGTAGGATGGGGCCTGTTTCTATAGCAACCCAATATATTCTAGCCAGGATGATGATTTTTTAAAAATTAAATTTACTGTTAGAAATAAATTAGCAACCAGTCCTCAGAGTGCCTGTTTTGGCACTCTATGTAAGCTATCTATAAAAATGGTCAAATTTGAACTCTTTCTTGGTCTCAGATTCTCCACAAAGCATCCTTGTATCTTATCAAATTGATGGATGTAACTATAGCCCACAGTACAATATTTATTCATTTATTTTTGGGTTTTTGAGACAGAGTCTTGCTATATAGTTCAGGTTGCCCTTGAGTTCACACTCTTCAGCCCAGGCTGGCCTCAAACTCATAGTAATCCAGCCTCTGCCTCCTGAGTACTGGGGTTACAGGTGTGTGTCATCACACCTAGCTAGTATACAAACTTTATGTTTAGAAGACCAAAGGACAAAAGTTTCTACCAGTGTATAATAATAAAAAGTGAAAATTTCACAAAGTAGAGATCTCTTACTGAGGGAATATTCCTAGAAATTAAATACCCTTACATCTACTAACTTGATTGAGCTATTAGGTTTCAAGTGTTGGCAAGGTGTTAGAAGAGATCATTCATAGCTGTATTTCTTTTTAAAATTCCTTCTTAACACAGGATAGATTCCCTTCCACTATGGCAAACAAATATCACCTGTAATTTGTGCTGTTTTACAGTCTCCTTCCATCCCTGCAGTATCTGTTCCCGTCAGGCTGTCTTGTTTATCGTCACTATAAAGTGCTTCTAATGGTGTAATTGGTTAATGATGCAGCCAGTTTTCTAGTTCATATTCTCTTGACAAACTGAAGAGTGAAAGAATTCGCATTTTGGTTCCACACTCCCATGGTTTTTGGTCCTTAGTTGGGGAGCCAGAGACTATCTTGCAACTAGATGTGTCTTTTATCCCTACACAGTTCCTGAGACTTTCTCTGTATGAAATGGGCAAAAGTTGCAATGGCTTGGAAATCATGCTCCTGTTAATTTCATATTTAGAAGATCACTCTGGAAATTTAGCCCATGGCATTGATGAAAACTGTGAGTCTCATTCAGTCTATCATCTGGCAAAACTCAGCAGTCAGTAGAGCTTTAAGAGTGCAGGTGTTCCTAATAAAACGGAAAATGCCTTTCCTATTAATAACACAGCACACTGTGTTCTCTCATCACTGGATCTTTTTGCTGACTCAAAAAGAGCACCATGTCCACTGTGTTGTGTTTTCACGTAAATCCCAAACACCTCTGAAGAGAGCAATATGTCAGCCAATGACAGAGAGAAGACTTGAACTTTGAGATTTGAGAAAAGGCTTCTCTTACTCTGAAATTTCCTCTTTTTTTTTTTTGTTATTTGTCAAACACCCCTCACTCCATCCCTGAGAATTAAGATTCTGTGAGTATCTCATGTACATTTTGCATAAATTCTTGGTTATTAGAAGAGCCAAATTGCCTTAGCACTCTTAGAACTAAACCTTACTGAGGTCAAATGGGATATTATGTTACATCAATGCAAAGACTGACAAAATAAGGTTGACACCATGAATGCGCCCCCAACAAGCAATTTAGAACTTTGATAGGGCTGCATCCTAATGTTTTTACCTATAACTGTGTTATTGAGGTCAGAAAAAGTGATCATGTCCCCTAAAATTATCATCCTAAGCCACTATCCCAAATACTTTTAGTAATACATCTGTCCATGAATATTGGTTCTTCTTGTTTCTCTACCTGACCCTTTCTTTTGCTACTGCTTTTTTTGCACCAACTTTCCCTATGGACACAGAACCCCAGTTTCATTGCTGAAAATCTCCATCCTATCTCCAGTCTTACTACAAAATTTCTTACCACCTCCTAACTCTACCTGAAAACTGATTCTCCCCTAAGGACTCTCCTGCCGTTGTACTTTCCTGATATTCTTCCATATTCCATGTTCCAGTTATTTTCTGTGATGTTAACTGATTGCGTCAACTTGAGTAAGAAATGTCCTACTAAACTGAATCACAGTTCTGAGAGTGGCTGAGGGGAATTACTGAAGACAGAAGACTCACCCTAGGCTACAACGCGAGAGCAAGGCTGGCCTGAGCTACACAGTGCGACCCTGCTTCAAAAAACCAGGGCCAGGAGTTTGGCTTAGTGACTTAAGCGCCTGTCTGGCAGACGTGAGGTTGTGAGTTCAACCCCCGGTGCCGCAAAAAAAAAAAAAAAAAAAAAAAAAAAAAAAAGAAGAAGACACACCCTAGGGTAGTTTGTTGCCTGAATGATATGAAGGGGAAATGAAGAAGGAAGTTTCACCTCTGTTTCTTCCGAGGAGCTCCAGTCTTCACCTTCACCTTGGACATTGTCTCCTGGCTTCAAGTGCAGACTCTTCAGCCTCCAGAATAAGCCCTTCTGTGTACTGATACAGATTCTCACGGAACACTACAGTGAACTCCAGACCTTTGGTTAGATCCTTCAGGTCTCCAGTGTGTAGACAGACCTTTGCAGTCTTCCATATCTGACTTCGTGGGCAGTCATTGTAATCCAATTTTTCAAATTCTTGCATATGTGTATATCTTACACTAAATTTGTTTCTCTAATAAGCACTGATTTATATACCTTCCTACAGCAAAATAAATTACTGTATTCCAAAACTTAAAGTCTTAATACATCATTTTGTTTTTCTAAGATTTTGTGGGTCTGGAGTTCAGGGAGGTCTTTTCCTGTGATCCATGTGGTATTAATTAGGACAGCTAAGGATGGAGAATCCACTTTCAAGATGTCATCTCATGTGCCTGGCACCTCAATACTTTTTGGCCTCAACTTCTCCCTAAATTCCATTTTACACTTAGGGATTGTCCGTGAGGCTTGCTTGGCTTCTTCATCATCATGGTACATCTCAGGACAGACAGTTTTGCTAGACAGTAGGTGACTTACCCAGAGTGAGGCTTAAAAGACACTAAAGCACAAACTATGGGACTTCCTATAACTCTGTCCAGAACATCATTTAAGTCACATTTATTCACCAAGCAAGTTATTAAAATCCACTCTGATTCAAGGAGAAGGGAACTAGACTCCATCATTCAATGGGAGCAGTAACAAAGAAGTCCTTGCCATGTATAATCTACCATGTTTCATATTTCAGAGATCAGAAATGGGCTAGTGCTCTTTCAGCTCCCATTTTTTCATACTTTCAACTAACTCCTCTACTTTGGGTTTTGAGCCTATCGTTTCTTCCCAAACAATTCTCCCTATTATATGCTATAGGTATATTCTAAATCACTGCATTTAATAGAAGTTTTCAGTCTCAGCTTTCAAATCTCAGCAGCATGTGGCATGCTAGCCAATCTTTCTTTAACTTTCAGGAACACCACTTACATCTTTCTTCTTCTTACATTGCTGGTCATATTTTGCTGTGCTTGTAGGTTTGACTTTATCCGTCTCACCCATTCCATACTGGTTTCCAAGAAGTAGGATGAAGAGTATCTTGTATGCTCTAGACCAGGGCATACAAATCTGTCATCTATTTTTTAAAAATAAAAACCTATTGGAACACATTCTTGCACAATTTTTATGTATTATCTATGGCCATGTTCATTTTTTACGATTGGATTTAAGCTACAGTGACACAGTGACAGAGTGTATAGCCTATAAGCCTAAGCTTATATTACACTATGTCTTTTATGTCCTTGGGTTCCACATTTATACACATTTTTACAGTAACTACTCAAATTAGATTTTAAAGATTGGTTGTTTATAACCCAATGATCTAATTCTCAACCATCTCACACACACACACACACACACACACACACTTGCACATGTGCACACACGCACATGCACACACACGACTGGAAACTTTCTGGAAATCAGCTTCTTTTGATAGTTAAATTTCCAAAGAGCTGTGTTAATATTTAAAATATTGATCAAATCTTAAAATATAGAAATCCTCTAAAAATATCCCATTTAATTTATTTTAGTTCATTTCAAAGAGCATCACCAAAATTCTTGAAGCTATTTTGATAATTTGACATTAGTTATTGCTATACTGACGAAGATACATTAGCTGAAATAGAAGCTGATGATACATAAAATGCAGGAATCTGCTATTTCACGCTCAACATCCCTTTGCTTCACAAGTTTCTTTGTAGCCATTTTCAAAATTATTATTTGCTGTTTTCTCATGAAGTGAGACATATACTCCTACCTGGGCTCTTAGATTGCTTTCTGCAAATTCAGTTAGTGAAATAAAGATCAGAGTATCCTTCTCCAAAGTGTATTTTTTCATTTTCCAGATAATCCTCCAGCCTATTAAATTCTGGTAACAAATTTTAATGTTTTTCAATAGAACTTAAAATACAATTTCATCACTCTGACAAAGTGGAACATGCTCAGTTTCCAATGGTCTTGCCTTGAGTGCATGTTGAAGGTATGTTGACAGGGTGGGGGGAAATCTCTGGCAATGTTGCCATTTCAGAAATGTGGGCTGAAGCATTGTATAGAAAACTTGGTCTGATTTTCATTTGTTCTTTGTGTGGAGAGCAAGACTCCTAAATGGAACTGCACATCAGCTGAACCAACATTTATAAAGGATCTAGCACTGGGTTAAGCGTCTGCAGTACACAGATAAGTAAGACACAGTGCTACCCTCAAGAAGAGAGTCCAGAGAGTAATACAGCTCAGTGTGGTAAAGTGAATGATGGGAAAGAGCTTTGGAAGTTTGTATGGAATTGTGGGTCTGTTGGAGACGCAGCAAAGGATTTTTGAAAGAGATGAGACTGAGGTAAATGGAAATAGCCACAGAGAAACTGACATGTGGGAAATCCAGTTGAAGAAGTAGCACAAGCAAAGTTATAGAGTGAGGAACCCCGTGATACAAGTAGACGCCATCATAGGAGAGAGGGAAGGGAAGGTTGGAAGAGGCACCTGGTTACTTGTATGCAATACAAAGCAAATGATATCCAACATGTGGGCTCAGTATTCTTAGTTTCACTAATGGATCTCTATTGCCACTCTGAAAACTGCCATGTCAGTCAAGTGCAGTTTTTGTTTCTACATTGGACCTTGGGTTTTCTGCCTGGATATCTAGACTTATTTCTTCCACCATATTGATTTATCTCTGTCTTTTGATTTGTATTCTGGCATGTGTGAGTCAGTGCATACCAGAGAAACAGATTTAATGTAAGACATTCAAATATTTGAGAATTTCCAAGAATGGAATACAGTGGCCATCTGCAGAGTCAGGCGTGGAAAAGTCAAAAGGACTGTCTGGAAACCCAAAGGGTCTAGTCAAAAGTCTGGAACTCACTGTAGTGTCCCATGCGATTCCCTATCAAGAGGTTGAAGGACAGTCTGTGCTAGAAGCCAGGAGATGACGTCCAGGGTGAAGACTGGAGCTCCTCTGAAGAAACAGAAGTGAGCCTTCCTTCTTTTTTTCTCATTTATGCAGTTCAGGCGGCAAGCCCATTGGTTGCTATCACTCACACCTAGCAAATTTTCAGTAAATCTCTTCAGCTACACTCAGAGCTATGCTGATCCAATTTACTTGGGTGTTTCTTACTCAAATTGACAGAATCAGTTAACTATCACCTGACAGAATGCATGAAGTTTTCTATTTTCATTATGGAGCCTGTTTTCTACTGAGTGAATTTCACTAGATATTTTCTCCAATGCAGGTTTTAATTCTATTATTGCTTTTTCATTATCTTGTAACAATTTCCTATACAAAACATTGGAAAAAATCTGGTATCCTTTTGCTTATCACAACATTATTCTACATTTTTACTATGATGATTTGAATATGTCTTCTCCGAGACTGTATACTAGAGTGATACATTCATACCTATGTTTATAGTGGTGCAATTCACAAAATCTAAGCTGTGGAAACAGCTTGCACATCCACCAGAAGAAAAAAAGATAAGGAAAAAGTGTATATACACAATGCATTACTCAGCCATAAAGAGAATGAAATTGTTTCATTTGAAAGAAAACGGATAAAACCAAAATCTACCAGGCTAAGTGAAATTAGCCTGACTCAAAAGGTTAAATATTTTATGATTTCTCTTATATAAGAAAGCTAAAAATTATATAAATTAATAAGCAAAGAATTAAAATAAAGGAGAGAGGACAAGAAATCAGGAGGTAGACTTCTGGAGATGGGGAAGAAGACAAGTAGAAGAGAGGGGAAAAGAGAGGCTGGTAATGGGATTAAAATACATTAATGTCTCTGTTAGGCATTTCTCTAAGATCATTACATTATTTACTTCATTTAATCCTTTTAAGAACTCTCTAAGAGAGCTACACTTCTTGCCCTATATTCTTCAAGGAAATTGACGTGTGGCTAGATTAAGTAATTAAAATTTTTTTCCTGGTACCAGGGATGGAACTCACAATCTCGCACCTGCCATGCAGGCGCTTACGCCACTGAGCTAAATCCCCGGCCCTGTTTTTTGAGACAGGGTCTCACTATGCAGTTCAGGCTGGCCTTGAACTCACTTTGTAGCCCAGGTTGGTCTCAAATTCACAACGATCCTCCCACCTCAGCCTCCCAAGTGCTGGGATTAAAGGTATGTGCCACCACGCCCGGTTAATTAAATTTTCCTAATAAGTAATAAGAGTAAATTTGATTCCAAAATCCATGGTGTTGACCTTTGTGCAATTCTCTAGAAGCTCTGCTTTGATCAGGTCAGTGCATTCCAATCTATCCCTCTCCTTGTACATAGAATGCTTTACTTCAAAGGACATTCTGGGATGCAATGGTGCATCATTCACCCTTGCCACTGCTTTCGTCTGTTCATCATATTGCACAAGGAGGCTGGAGGAGTAGAGAGGATCATGTTCACCCTCAATGTTATCACTTATGTAGTGAAGGGGATATCACTGGCTTTTGTTCTAGTGTGGTTTTGTGCTTAGAAATAGCATTATAGAGTGGTAGCAGCCCTTCCACCTACTTCTAAGCTGTGCTGTTTCTTCCAGACAGACTTGGAACATACTTTGGCTAGCAACTGTGTTTCTTAACTCATGATCTCTAGGATGCAGTTAATGAAAATTTCTCCCCACTTCCATACTCTGCAGGACTCTTCTGCTTGGTTTATTGTACTGTTATCTTATTCTCATCATTTGCTAATTATGCCGCCAAAATTTTCCCTTATTTCCTACATACATGTAGATGCATATTTCCATCTATCTAAATATACATATATATGTATATATGAAAGTTTTGACTCAAACACTTTAACTAACCATCATTTTGATGCTAAACCTCCACTCTCTCCTCAATGTTTTGAATAATATGTTAGGCAGAAGAAATATTAACAATTGCTCGCTGTCTTTGTTGCTACAAGAAGTATTACTTTTCATTAAAATTTAAAAATATATTTATTAAGTACTAGGAATTTGTGAAGTGAAGTGCTCAGTAATTTGACAATATAGATATAGAAAAATCACACTTTTTACTTTCGAGTCCCTATTGGGAGGGATGGATATATCTGTAAGTCATTGCATCTGTTCATACCTTGCATGACACTCTCCCTAATGTAGCAAAACATTATAGGAGTCAAGGAGAGGAAGGTGTTATTTTCTGTGGGGTCATTGGGAAAGGATTTCTAGGAATTCCCAAGTTGGATTTCTCTAAAAGTAGACACTAAGAGTAACATCTGAGCATAAGGTTTATTTGGGAGGTGACCCAAGGAAGCCAATATGTGCACTAATATGTAGGTTACAATTATGGGCAATGGGGGCTCAGTCTCACCAGGAACCTATAGGAAATGGTTAAGAATATACTTTCAAGTTATTTCCCCTGAGAACAGGAAGATGATGTATTTAATTATTAAATCCTTGGAGTCCCTAACCAGGAATGTCAACTTTCTAACACTTCAGGTCAGTTTCACATGTGGGCTAGGTCTATACCTGTGCAATCAGTAAACAGTCAGATAAAGAGTGATGAACTCAAGTAATGGGAGAAGATGGAATTTGGCTAAGGCACAGACATCATCTGCTTCACAGGAGGAGGTGGCATTTAAAATGAACCTTGGATTATGAGAATATTTTTTAGCAAGTCGTGATATAGATAGTGGTAAGCATTTCAGTGTGCAAGAGTAGGAAGACTAAGGCAGCATTTTGTGTGCTCCATGGCAAATAATATTAAAACACCAAAGTTTGAAAATGATTCACAGTCTTAAAATTAGAGAAAATTCAAGGTTATGCCTATAAATATTCTCACTCCCTTGCTTTGAGTGGGAGACAAGTTAGCTCCCAAGAGTTTGCTCAGAGAGAGTCGTGCCTCACTAGCAGTCTGTTTCCTCTAGCTAATATCTTAGTTGCTTAGACTTATTACACTATTTACTGCTCTGTAGAAATACAGAGTTTTGCCAAAATCTAGACATGGCTCTGTAAATCGTGTTGTTGTACAAGGGAGAATATCCTCCTCTACATGTGATATACTGGGGAAAAGATTAAAAATTTTTGATTCCATGACTGGAAATGGGATAAATTTGTTTAGGGAAGAACAAATAATCCAGTGATTGGGGTATATGTTGCAGTGTATGGGGTTGGGACCTGAGGGAAGATAAGAATGGGAAAGTGCGGTTGATACATACAGAGTCTGCCAAAAAATGTATACACACTTTAGCAGTTCACAATACTAATAAATGTCTGGAAGCTAATGGTCAACAGTTTGAGCACTTGTTGTAATTGTAGAGGCCAAAGGTAACTTGTATTAATCTCATGATGTCTCAAAATTTAGTATTAAAGTATTTATATGAGTTTGTTTTTTTCTTACCAGACTCTCTCTATATATCCCCCATACCTTCCTATTGGGAGTAATATTTGCCAACTGTTTTTAGAGCTAAATCCAGCATTTCTCAAGTATTATCAAGGGCTACATATCACAGGACTAGAAATGAATCATGCAAATTTTCTTTTTCTCTAGCAGATAGGGGCAAGAAGAAATACTAAACTATTTTATATACGTCACAAGATTCAGTCAGTCTTCCCTAATGAAACCTATGTGAGGTTTCATTTTAACGTTAGAAAACATTGAAATTTTTGACAAGATAGTTTATTAGTAGGTTGGAAGCCTGAATCAAAATTTGAACCTTTTTGAAAATACTTTACTCTGGACAGGCAGCCGTTGTCTCTAGCAATTCACACCTGTGAGACCCTGAAGCTTTGGCAAACTGAGTAACAGCAACACCACATCACTGCTGTGCTAGCCTGAATTTCCCAGGGGGCAGAAGGCTGTCAGCTATGAACAGGCGAGGCTTATTTAAAACATCTTCATTTCTGGTTTACACAGTGTGGAATAGAGCATTCCATGTCATGTGAGTAACTGGATACTAAGTACATGGAGGGCACGTGTAAGAACTAGGCTTCTTTATACAGATTATCACAGAAGTAGAAATGACATCTTTCTGAAAGCATTTAATGAAATAGTGACAATGCCCCAAAATTCCGTTTAGAAAGACAAAAAGGTGGATGAGCCCTATTTTAAAAATAATATTAAAGATGAAGGCTAGTACTTACTACCCCACAGTTTCTGCTTCTGCTTTTCAAAGCTTAGCTTCTTTTGGAGTAAAAGGAAATTTTACAGCATTGGTTCTTTAGTTGTCCATGATACAGAGCTTTGGAGCCTTAGCCTGCTCTACCATGGAGGCTGCAGGTTCAGCATCTGGAATCTGGACCCTCTGACCCTGTGGTGGATTAACTAATAGTCAACTTGTAACACCCCGCTGAACTGAGTCAGTATGGCGCTGGGTGTGGAAGGCCCAGCTGAACATTGTTGCCAACAGCATAAAAAGATAACTGGAGGGGAAGATGGTGTGCTGTTGATTTTCCTGGAGAAACTTGTCACACTGGTTTTCCTGATATGAACTCATCTGTTCTCATTGTCAGAGGAGCTTGATCCTTGCTGTTGCTGAGGATGGCTGAAGTTCTCTTCAGGGGAGCTCTGGTCCTTACCTTGAGCATTTCTTCCTGGCTCCAGTGCAGACGCCTCAGCCTGGTGGTACAGATCTTTCATTCCTCTAGCACAGACTTTCTAGCTTCCACCACTTACCTTTGGGACTTCTCAGTGCAGATCCTTGATACATACTTGCAGGGGACATTGCTGTGGTCTCTGGGCCTCCAGATGGACTTGTGGAGGACACTGCTGTGAATTCTAGGTCTTCAGTTGGACTCGTGCAGGACATTGCCATTTGATCCAGGCCCTTGGTTGGATTCTTTGGGTCTCTAGTGCATGGACTTACTCTTTGCACTCCTTTGCATTTGACTTTTTGGGTGAATATTATAAAATAATCCTATAAATTTTGTGTTCTGTATTAAGTCTATTCCCTTGTACACCCTGACTACAACAGACCTTTAATGTACTGCTGCTGCTTTGTGAAGGCTAGTGGTGAGCTTTCAATGGGATGAACCACTCTTCCTTTTGATACACTGTGCTTCTGTTTCTTGCTATATTCTCACACACAGAAGGAGGGGTGGCATACATTTTACAGAAGGATTGTGTGTATGTGTGTGTGGTGTGCAACTTCAAAGTCAGCGCTATATGTGCTTTCCCCCATAAGGCTGGTTTGTTTGATTTTTGAAACAACTCAGTAAATTAAACCTCTCACAGTGAAGTTACCAATTCTCTCTGTTTCTGTTATGATTTTTCCTGTTCATGCTCTCAGAAGGAGAAAGGAAAGCATATTTGTATTTTCCCTGTAACTTTAAGGTTTTCTATTTCAAGCAAACTACTATTTTCCATCAGTATTTAAAGAGTGTCAAAATCCTCCATCTTATCCTTCACCACTGACCCTTGCAGCACACTGGGAATAATGAATGGGCCCTTTGATGAGCTTTTGGGTCTTTGCCAGCTACCTTTTGAGCTACCAATAGGGAAACTTGAAATTACCCCCTTATTAGTCCATGACCTTCATTTTCCTCACTCATCCTCTTGCTGTTGAAGAGCAGATGAGAAGAAGAAGAAATTACTTAATTTTTAATAAGACAATGTTAGGTCTTATTAGAGTGATTTTGAGGCACACCATTATTTTTCTGAGCTTCAAATAATCAGTGAATTCCATTGTAGAAACTATTCATAGGCTCCTAAACTTTCCCGTTGGTTTCCTTATGCCTGCTGATGCTCTCTACCATGGCCCCTATCTCAGTGGCTTAAGCTTATCTAATCATTGGTCTCCTTGTATGCATAGTATTAGAGACCACAGGACATTTGATTTGATTCCTCTTGAGCCCAATATTGAGAAAGGCACATAATAGGTAATAAATAATTGTCTGTTGAATAAATTTGTGCCTAAGCTACCCTCCCTATGTTCTGAAAGTGTTCTGCTTAGCAAAGTCTAAAACAATAAGATGTGTATGTTGCAAAGCTTTCAGAAACCTCCTACACCGTTCACTACTGGAGAAAAAATAAGGGTAGAGAAGAAAATCAACAGTTATGGAATATCAATTCTGTACCAAGAATATACCTTGTCTCATTTTTGTCTTTAAAACAACCTTACTAGGGCTGTTAGATCTTCATTTGACAAATAAGGAAATTGGGGCACATAAAGGTAAAAAAATTTTGTTGGTCCTGAATTATTATAAGATAGAACTGAGATGCAAACTTGAGACTGAGACTCTCTGTCTTCAAGGCTCAGGTCCTTTCCACCTTATCTCCTAATCATTTCTTAGTAGAGTAATAAATGACAATTGTCCCAACTTATCTGCAACTTCTGCGTCTTTGCATTCAACCTACTGTATCTGTACTGAACATGTATAGACTTATTTTCTTGTTATTATCCCCTAGACAGCTCAATATAACACCTATTATATAGGATGAATATGTATTAGAGGCTACTAAATCTAAATATGATTTAAAGTATAGTAGGGGATATGCATAAGTTCTATACAAATACTGCACAATTTTACAAAAGTGACTTGCACATCCAGGGATTTCAATCTCTGGAGGGGTTCTGGAACAAATCCCTCACAGATATCAACAGATGTCTATAATCTATTGCACATTATAATTGCAGATTGATATCCCTAAAGTTTTATTTTCAGTCAAATATTCTCAAGAATTCTACTTTTTCCAAGATTAGAGTTCATACTACACAGCCTGAATAGCAAGACAGTGTAGTCCAGTGTTAAACAAATTTTGTGGATCTATGTATGTCTGTACCAATGGGAGCTCTGTGATTTCTTGGTTAACCTCATAAATGATAAGTGATATAAGACATATGAGGTGCTCATCATAGTACACAGCAAGAACTTGATACATATAAACTAGTATCTCTATGTGTAGTTATTGTTGTTATTAATAGAATTTTATTACACCCTTCCCTTTTGACTGTTTTTCCCTAAAAATGTCCCCCATAACACAAACTTTCCTCTAGCCATACTGACGTCTCCTTGCTTTGCCAAACTCTTTGGTTATTCTTGCCTTTATCTTTTTGCTTAAACTAACACTTCTTTTCCATCCATTCATGCAAATCTGATAAATTTTCTCACTCTTTCAGACAAAGCTGGTGCTCAATACAGCCGTCCTGTGGATCTCAGTAGGCTTCTTCCCCGAGCTCCCTCATGGAAGATTACTCAGTGTGCAAAGTGGCTATGGAGTCAGGGAAGGGTGTTCATCATGCGCTCCACAACACTGACTTTACCTTTATAAGGCTGGTCTGACTTCCATCACTATTAAATGTCTGCCTGCTAAAACTAGAAATAATGCTGAACCCTGATATGACATCATTTCTTATGGATGGGAGGGGCAGAGGAAGTAGGGGAGATGAGCTAATCCCTTGATGGCAGGTCGATTGATTGCACTCAACCTCTTCTATCATAGAGCAGCAATTTGCCCTCCTTGAAATGCATATGTATTCTGAGTATGGATTGACGTTTCTTCCCGTGGTACCAGTACCACCAGTCACAGATTTATAGTATATACTATTCACTATTGTGTAATTTCCCATAGTATTTCTTCTCATCAAATATTAATTTTTTCAGGAAAAGAAGTGTGGCTTAGCCTCATGGCCATGAAATTCATGATTCTTACCGAGTGCTTCACTGCTCAGAAGGAGCTGATCTCATAAAATGTGAAAATAACTTATTAAAGATAGAGCTACTGTGCCTCTTATGGTGGGAGATTGTTTTGTGTTGAATATTGAATGTTCACCACAGCTTCTATACTGAAGGTTTGCTCTCCAGTCCATGGAGATATTGGAGAATGGTGAACCTTTAGGAGGTGGGGCCTAGTAGAAGGAAGTTAGGTCTTTGTGATCATATTTTTGCTTCTTGTCTTCCAGGAGATGAGCTGCTTCTTTTACCCTATATTCTTGCCATGATGTACTGCTTCACCACAGACTAAAAAGTGATATGGCCAAGCAATCATGGACTGAAATCTCTAAAATTGCAAGGCAAGATAAATCTTTCCTTTTTTAAAGGTGAGTATCTCAGGTATTTTATTAGTGTAATGCATAACTAATTGTGAAAATTAAGCTGGATTGTCAGCATGATTGGCTTAAGAGCTTACTAGGAGAATGAAAAAACACACTTCTGGGTATGTCTGAGTGGGTCGCAGAGGGCATAAACTTGGATACCATGCCTGGCCCCTGGCCCCGTCCTATCTGGCAGTGTTCTCTTTCTCTGCTCCCTGGCTGTCATGAAATGAGTAACTTCCCACTGCCAGGCCCTTCTACTGTGGTGTTCCTGGCTTGAGGCCAGCTGACTGTGAACTAAACCTCTAAAAACGTGAACTGAAATAAATGTCTTCAAGTTATATATGCCAGATATTTTGTCCCAGCATCAGGAAAGCTTAGTAAAACATTGACTAACACAGAAAATGTACCAATGATTTTTGGAAACTGTCTTCAAAGTTTTGGTATATATTCTAAACCAGTGATGGATATTGATTGGTCTTCATTGGAACCATTTTTACTGGTACCATCGATGGATGCCATTGATTGGTGTTAACTGGTAATGACTGATACTGCTACTAACTGATTGGTACCATTGATTGTAACTGATTGGTACTGATGAGTACCATTACCTCATGCCCAAAATGCATAGATGGTTCAGAACAAAGAGATGAAGTTGAGAATGATCTCTTTCACTATTCCACTTGAAAATCCAAATATCAAATTTAAAAATACCCCAAATTTTGGGCTTCAATGCTTAAAAAGTACTGATTTCTGGTGTTTAGGAGAGTGTTTCTACCAACAGACATAATAATGGTCTTATTGAATGGGAAACTGAGATTGCCACTTGATGTTACTCTGATTCTGACCTATTTGCTCAGGTCACTTAACTAAACATAGAAAAAGAAGGGATTATTCTCCTGTGTAGGTTTCTCGATCCTGATTGTCAGGAGGAAATTTGGTAGCTGTACATAATGGGAATACAGAGGACTATGACTAGAACACGAAAGTATCCACACCTTACAATTTCTCGTCAAAGCAGTGAATTAAAGACTACCTAATTAATGCAAGACCACTAAGAGGTCAGATTGTTTACAATAAAGGTTTGAAAAATCCAACCAGCTCAAGAAATTTGCTCTGAAAATTGAGGCTTTAAGCAAAATTCAATTAATGAATTATCAGGCGGTAGAGTGAAAGATGTCACTCTCGACTTGCCCCTTTGGTTCCAAGACCTGTGCATTTTGGCGATGGTACCTGTTATGGATTACAAACTGGTGGTCAACTTGACACCAGTTGAATTGGTTCAGCTGGTGTTGAGTTAAAGATGCTCCACCTGAAGAAAGGTGCCAGCATAAATAGGGATGTGGAGAAGAAGAGCTGGGCGTTGTGGGTTCTTCTGAGAGTTGTTGTTGGAGCCGCTGGTTCTCCTGGAGGTGCTTGTCATGCTGGCTTC
>RJWM01014240.1:0-51064 GCA_004363535.1 Dasyprocta punctata | reverse complement strand
TTTTTTGCGGCACTGGGGATTGAACTCACAACCTTGCGCTTGCCAGGGCAGGCGCTTAAGCCGCTGAGCCAAACTCCCCAGCCCTGGTTTTTTGAGGCAGGGTCGCACTATGTAGCTCAGGCCGGCCTTGCGCTCGCGTTGTAGCCCAAGCCGGCCTCGAACTCACAACGCTCCGCCTACCTCAGCCTCCCAAGTGCTGTGGTAACATTTCTTTTCAACAGAAACTACGTTCCAGCAGATATTTTAACAGTTTCTTTGTCACTTATTTCTACCTAGAAAGACCTGAAAGTTTCCAAAGGCCCTCAAGGGTCAAAAAATCAAACCAAATGGCAGAACTGTCTCCCACATCACACTGCTAAATTAGAATAACTTGTACTTATCAAACTGTGTGTGTGTGATCTTTTTTTTTTTAAGGCAGAGACACCTGTTTGACAATACTAAACAAAAATATTGGTAAAAATAAATTTTTGATGAAACAACAGGTATTTATAGTCTACATCTTTTATACTTTCTAGAAAAGAAACACTCCTTTTTTCTGAGAAACAAAAAAGTACATATTAACTAGGATTTCAGTGGTTTAGAAAATACACACACAGATCTCGGCCCTCTTTTGACCTAAAACTACCTGTGAAGGTTCAAGATTTAAAGCAAATTTTCAGAGAGATGTGAGTTTTGACTGAGATTCCTTGTGAATACAGCCTTACTTGTCACATTTATCTTTACAGATTTTTACTGATAACAGAACCATGTAAGCATTTCTATTCCAATTAAAGCAAACATTGACTGAACATGCTTGTATAAAACAACAAAAGTGATATCAAACAATATTCACCTAAAGTAGTGGTTCATGGGGCCTTTAAAATTTATGTATATTGCTAATTAGAGTACTCAAATAATTGTCAATATATTGTTAACAAACATAAATACTCTCAATTTTTAAGACAAACAGGGTGAAGAATCACCAAGCATCTGTGCTTCTGACAGAAATCGTATCAAGTTAGTATGGTAATGCTAGTTCTTTTCATGTTGATTAAACAGGCACAAACATTTAGTAGGAAATCTAAGGGGCAAACTTATACTTAATTACCAGAAAAGATTTCAACTTACTACTGATAGACAAAACATTTCAAAATATGCTTAATGGCAAGAGGTTAAGTAGCTGCTGACAACGAGATGTGAAAATGTTGTAAAAAACTGGCTGAATGCAATACTCACATATGGCAATGTTAAGGAGAAACTAAGAACGTATTTCGATTTTTTAGTGCAAGGAAAACAAACCCACTATATATTTCAAGTGGTCAGAGAACATATTTCCACCTACTACCTTCCTTCCAGAGTCCCCAGCACATAAAGAACAGAAGTACTCAATAAACAATTATTTAAAAATCAATAAATGTGTGAGCTGCTATTTTTCTATCCTATCTATATATTTGTACTACACCTTAAAATTTGAAGTTCACTTTTAGGGTCATTCTAAATCACTTATTCATTCAACAAATATTTAATGGGCATCTAACAGAAGAAATTGGGCAAAAGTCCCAGGGCTGCAAAGAAATAAATATAAGCTTTGGCTAGGAAGTTGCCCGTGCTACAGTGGGAGAGACTGGTGCATAAACAGCTAAGGTACACTGTACTAGGGGAGGTGCTCTGACGCTGATATTAATGAACTACCAATATGATGTGAGGGAGATGCCATGAATCTCACACATGTTCTTATAACTCATCGGAAAATAAGAATAAGACAAAGCATTCTGAAGACTTACTGGGTGGCTTTGACAATGTCACAGTTACTAGAGTCCTCTATAAGAGGAAGAACTTCTCTTGCCTTGGCAAGCTCTTTGTTTTCATGGGTACAGATGCCGGGCAGACCAAATCCTGGAGGGTGGGGGCCATGGCTGTGATTCCTGCACTGAAGAGTAAGAACAAATTAACGAAGCACGGGAGAGAATTAATGTCATTCAATTACACCATGAAGGGTTCGCCACTATCAATCAATAACATCTATAGCAATAAAGATTTTCATTATCTTAATTCTGCTCACCAGAAAAGGTTACATTAGAAAAATTCAAATTACATACCTTGTCATAAAACACAGTAACTAACACATACCTAAAAACACAAGTGAACTCTGTTACTTGCAGTGGGTTAAGGGTCATTAACACTGTAAGGCGACTGCTAGGACCCCATCTTGGAAGGCTGTAGTGGACACAACCTAATACCCACCTCCCAAGCTTTTGTCTTATCCCTTAGCCTTGAGTGGGCATCACATTGCAGCTTCCAGCCACTGACCAGCTTCCAGCCAATGGAATGTGGCAGAGGTGATGCGAAATCACTCTCGCATGTTATGAGGTATATGTGGTCTTAGCAGAATCTTCTGCTGGTCTTGAAAAAGTAAATGGCTGTGACCAGAGAGGTCCTGTGAGAGGGTCACATGGCAAGAACTGTGGGTAGCCTCTAGGAGTGAAATGTCCCCAGACCACAGGAGACAGAGAGCTTGATCATCCATCCACAAAGACTTCTGTCAATAACCCCATGAGCCTGGGATAAGACTTTGAACTCCAAATGAGTCACAGCTCAGCCTGGGAGACACTAAGCAGAGGACCCAGCCAAGCAGTGCTTGGCCTCCCGACACACCATCTATGGGGTAACTGATGCTTTAAGGTGGTAAAAGTGTTGTTATTTGTTACACAGTAGTAGATATCTAATACAGGAATCACTGCAAAGTTCTGTGAGCTTAAAAAGAGTCACTATCAAGACAATTCCATCAATTCAGTCAGTGTTACATTCAGATAACCTATTAGAAATAGGACCAACAAGCAAGCTAAAATATTTTTCTTTAAACAAAGTCTTAAGTTTCCACATTATTTCTAATCTCAAAAACAGCTTAAATTTTAACAGAAACCCAATATGGAATTCTGTAACATTAGTTTAAAAAAAAAAAAACTCACAAAAATTTTAGTTTAAGATCAGTTGTCCACTCTGTAAACTACAAGTGCATTCTGGTTTTCCCTTCTAATATGATGGCCTTTTGGGTTCATCATCTGAACTGTGTGAATAAACATTTTATTTGTGAAAAGACCTTTTCTTATTTTTAAAATTTCTCCTTGATAGGGAAATGGAGGCACATTGTTATAAGAGATGCTAAAATATTTTAAGATGAATTATGGTAAGTTAAAAGTACACTGTTAACTAAAGAGCAAATTCTGTTTTGCTTTTGCTTTTGAGACAGTGTCTTGCTAGTCATATAGTACAGGCTGCCCTTGAATTCAAAATCCTCATGCCTCAGCCTCAGAAGTGCTGGAATTACAGGTGAGCGCTACAACAGCCAGCTAATCTCAAGGACAACTTCTAAATAAATAGAACAAAAAGGTATGTATCATAAGCCAATGTTAAAGATAAAATTTTTTTAAAAGTAATTAATACAAAAAAAGGACAAGTAAAGTCAAATACAAAGAACAAAGTACAGAGGAAAACAGCAAAATTATAAGATCATATCCTCATACCCAACAATATTGATAATTATGTTAAATGATCTTGAAACTATCAAAGAGATTATTAGATTGGATTAAAAACAAAACACTAAAATGCTGTCTAGAGAAACTCAATTTAAATGTAAAAACATACGTGGTTTAAAAGTAAAAGAATGGAAAAGGATATGTCATGAAATAACACTAATCATCATAAACCACGCACAAACATGAAGCTTAAGGTAGACAGCAGCATGAACTGCTACCAAGGATAAAGAGGAATGTTCACGATGTTCAAGAGACTGATTCACTAAGACACTACAGCAACAGTAAATGTGAAGATACCGAACAGGAGCTTTAAGGTTCATGAAGTAAATACTGACAGAACTGAAGGGAGAAACAGACTCGCCATCATAGCTGGAGATTTCAGCCTTCCCCTCAATAACTAATAGTGTGTGAAAACAGAAAATTACACAAGTTAGTAAAAAAGCTAGAGATCAGAAAAGGATTGAGCAGGGTACTAGCCACCAACTCAGTCAACTGTCAGTATAATCAATATGTAGTGTGTCTCATCATGGTCTTAAACTGCATATCCCTAATAGCTAATAAGGTTGAGCATCTTTTCAGACGCTTGTTTGCCGTCTATGCATCTTCTTCAGTGATGTTTCCACTCAGGTCTTGGCCCATCTTTAAATTGTTTGCTTTCTAACGGTTAGTTTTGAGTTCTTTATATTATATAGTTTGTTCTAGACAGGTCATACGTGAGACATGTGAATTATAAATATTTTCTGCTGTTCTACAGCTTTCCTTTTCTTAAAGGTCTGTTTCTGAGAAGCTTAAAATTTTGATGAAGTCCAATTTCAATGTGCTCTTTTACAGATGGGTTACGCTTTTGGTATTCCTTCCAAGAACCCCTCTCCCGGGTCCAGAGACCCTCCTTGGAGAGTGCTCCCTCCGAGTGTCTCTTGCTGCACTGCCTCTCAGCTGAGCTAAGAGGACCCCTCCCCTGCTCCTAAGCTGAGCTCGCTGGCTTCTCGGGGAGCTCTGTCTGCACTGGTGCCCACTTCCAGGGCTCAAGACAGCATGATGGACAGACCAGAGGGGGACGAATGTAAATCAGACACTGGTTTAGAAGTTTTTGAATTCTGGTCTTCAGTCTAACTGCTACTGTTCACTTGGGAATCCTTAAAGGGCAGCCATCTGTGTTGTGTCCAGACTTCTTGGCTACACTCAGCGAGACAGGAGGCAGTATGCCTCCCCCATCTTACCCAGAGTCAGAGCACAGACGCGCTTTTGAATAGTCAAGATCTGATTGAGCCAGCAAACTGTCAAACACACCATACACACAGTTACCACAGCTTCATTAAGCATGTAACTAGTTAAAATGTAAACAAGAACATTATTTAGGCTCTTTATGCCATACAGTAATTGTATTCAAAGCCAGCTGGTAGAAGACAAAGGGTTAAAGGAAAAGACTTGAACTATACTTACTTAGCCTTTCTAGAGTATCCACGAGTAACAGTGAAACCAGCATTTTAAAGATAAAATGTAATTGATTTATTGGAATTTAAAAATTATAAAATGATACACATTAAATTTAAACACAAGTTAATAAAGGGTTAACAATCCAGACTCTTTCCATCCAATACTGTACCATCAGAGACAACCATAGGAAGGTTGGCATAACTTCCTTATTTTATTTACATCCATACCTATATTTGTTTTTTCACAGATGGATTGTAGATTGTAGATAAATACAGATATATCTACACATATGCAAAAACACACATCATACTGTATTCACACATACAGGTTTTTCTTTAACCATTTTCTGCTTGTATTTAGTTAAGAATGGGAACACTGTGTATACATTGTTTTTCAATAGGCTTTTCTCTAATAATATATCATGTGGGATATGGCAGACAATAGCTGAATACTATTGTAATGGGTAAAGCTAACATAATTTATTCAACCATTCTACTGTTACAGATGTAGGGTGACTTCAGTCTTTCAATTTTATAAATATTCCTACAATAAACACCCTGCATATTCTAGTTCTATAGGATTAATTCTCCAAAATAAGACCTGTTAACTCTAAAAGGCATTTTAAACATAAAAAAGATACTGACCAAATACCTCCCCCTTCACACTCCTGAAAGCAAAGTATATGTGACCTTTTCCCTACATACCTTTCCAGAACTGGGTATCAGTCTTTTTACAATCTTGTCAATCTGCTGGCTAAAAGAATGGCATCTTGCTTTTCATTTGCACAACCCTAGTTGCCAATTAGAGAGCTTTGCTTTGTTATGTATAGTAGATCTTCATATTTTCTCTTTTGAAGCCTGCCTTTCCATAGTTTGCTTTTCTAGTGGACTGTGTATATCTGTTTCTATTTGTAAGGTAGGAGTGGTTAATCCATTATTTATATACAGAAATGAGTCACAGGAAATTGACTCATTCTACAGCTACAAATACGTGCTTCTCATAATGCCTTAAGGTGTTAAGGACTTTTTCACTATAAAGTATACAGTTCACTCAGCAGGGCGTGGTGGCGCACGCCTTTAATCCCAGCCCTTGGGAGGCTGAGGTAGGAGGAGCATTGTGAGTTCGAGGCCGGCTTGGGCCACAACGCAAGCACAAGGCCGGCCTGAGCTACATAGTGCGACCCTGCCTCAAAAAAAACTAGGGCCGGGAGTTTGGCTCAGAGGTTTAAAAGCCTGCCTGGCAGGTGTGAGGTTCTGAGTTAGATTCCCAGTGCCGCAAAAAAAAAAAAAAAAAAAAAAAGTATACAGTTCAACATAGGAAATATCCACAGTTAAGAATATTTATTCAACAATGAACTGCAGTGTATTTATGATGCACAAAGTATTACGCTAAGGGCAGAAAAGACAGTGTCTGTCCTTCAGGGGATAAATCTAATGGGGAAGATTCACTAGGGACACGCAGAGTAAAGCAAAAATAGAAGGCAATCTATGATTAAGTGGCAAAAATGGGTGATGAGGCTAAAGAACAGGAGGAACCTTCTCTTCACGCCATCATTTCTGACCTAAATCCAGATCAAAGTGAAACTTAAAAAATGAAAATATAAATTCAAAGTCTGTGCTTGAAGTCAATGGCCTCCAAAGTGAGACAAGTGAACGGGAAAAAAATGTTAAAGCTTCTAATTGTAACAACTCTTAAAAAACAACAACAAAAAGGAATAACAACAGCTTAATTGTTAACACTGGCAGTCTCCCTGATCCGTATGTCAACCAGGTCATCCTTACATTCTGTTCAGAAGGCAAAGGTCACACATACCAGAGGGGACGCCAGTAAGACCTTCAGCATGTCATAGTATATATCTGTTTATGGACTCTTCAAATTTTAGCATCTAGTCTTAACTAATCTACCCCTCCCCAAAAATGAGCAAGTAGCTTAAGCCGTTTTCTACAAAGAATTCATGAATTAGGGTGGTAATAACAAAAACACCAACAAGAAAATGGCAGAGCTTACGCTTCTATCCATACATAGCTGAAGCTTCCCATCAGTCACAAGAAGTACAAACCAAGATGATGTAATCCAACCTGACAAGCCACTCCTCCCAAAAAACTTCAAAATTCTTGAAAAGGTTAATTTGAAGCAGATTTGTACTCACTAAAGATAAACGCAATCTTGCCATGATTATACAGTTTACAGTGAGCTATTAGGCAATGAACATAATTTTGATACATTTTCAAATCTTACAGTAACGTGACCCATGACAGTATGAATTTGGCAACTGGCTTCAACACAGAAGTGTGTAACTTTTGTCTTCTGTGAACTTAAAGGAGAGTCAGGAGAAGGAGATGAAGACACACAGAGAAGAAGACAGTCTCAAAGGGTAGGGAAGAAGAGACCGAGTCCCTGCCTCTGCGGTCTTCTCTCGGGCTAACCTGTCCTTGTGGCACCAGTGAGACTGGGGTTACCTAGCCAAAGGGCCCCGGTACTGTGGTGTCGCCTGTATGACAGTGGACAATCTTCTACCTGGTTTCTAGCTCCAATTTTTACATTTGTACAATGAACACAGCAGATCATTGTGTGTACAGTGTTACCAGGCTCCTATGTGCACGGTCTAAGGCAGTGGTGGTGAACCTATGGCACGCGTGCTGCAGTGGCCATTCAGAGCTCTCTCTGTTGGCACAGGAGCCAAGTAGACCCAGCACCCAAGCATCAGGTATTCAAGTTTAACTGGAGTGCTGGCACTCTGCAATAAATAAGTGTCTTCTGGGTTGCAGTCCAGGCACTTGGTCTCTAAAAGACTGCCATCACTGGGGTAAGAGGAACTGTTAAGTAGCTGCTATAGACTCACATGCTGGATGTAGACAGGGGAGCTTCACAACTCCACAGTTGTCTACAGTGCTAAAGAAACAGAATTCACCAATGATGCCAGCAAAATCACAGGCACTTTCAGTAAGCATTCATTTGGGGAAATGTAAAGGTCACCTGCTGTGTACCAAGTATAGTGCTAGGTAATTAGGAAAGTAAAATTAGTAAGACACGATTCCTGCCATTATTTATTTATCAGATACTTAGTGTGTGCCAAGGACTGATCTAGAGATGGAACATGACACTGAGCACGACAGCAAGACCCTTGGTTTTCTAGGAGCTTATATTCTCTTCTCCATGCTTAGAACATAGTCAAATGCTGCCGAGTCCTCAGGCCTCAGACTGAAGAATGCACAGATGCCCAGCGACAGCAAGCAATCAATCACAACTGCGCCCCTGAACAGTGGGAAAGACAACACTGCGTCATCATGAGCTCCAAGACCCAGACTCTGCAGCCACCCTGCTATAGCTCAGCGTTACAGGGAAATTAGAAGGATTCGACTAGATCAAGTTTTCAAACCTTCCCAATGTCATGGCCCTTCTAGAAAATGTTATTAAAACTAAGCTCTCTCAGAGAAATGCACGAAGCTGCACGTACACTCTAGGTTTTGTGTATAATCAGACGCTCACAGACATCCTGAAGCTTACCCTATAAGTCAGTTGAGGAATCCCTGAACTAGGTAAGTCACTGAAAATCCTGCCAGCTCTGTACCATTTTACCTCCTCTGGGTCAGCTTGGATTCCAGTCCACAAATGGCTCAAGATACTAAAATAACATCTTTTCTTATTGTTTTAATACACAAGGGGAAAGGGGGGGGAAGGGGAGATAGGAAGAGTCGGGGGAGAGAGAGAGAGGGAGAGTCTTCAATGTGGGGGGAAGATATTATGAAAATTATGTAAGGGACATACGGCTACATCTGTGGTCATTTTTACAACATGTCCTTCAAATCCTCTGCTACTTCACCTTCAGGAAGTGGGGTTAGGGGAGGTCTATGTTCCTCCCTCTTGACTCTAAGTTCTTTGACTATGCCACTAATACTGCTCCTATAGTGCTATGCCAGTTCATTAGAAACCAGTGGCTTCCTCTTTCCTGTCTCTTGAGATGGTATTTTTAGAACCCAGGTACCATGCTGTACCACGGGACAGGCCCTGTGTACCTGTCACTGCTGAAAGTCAGCGCCCACTACCAGAGCTGTGAGAGAGGACACACAGAGATGATACCGGCCTCAGCTACTGAGGCACCACTTTCCCAGGAGACTTTCCAGCTGAGGCTCTGATGGGACAGAAACTAACCAACCTGGCACCAGTCTGTCTGAATTCCTCAGGCAAAGAGTTCATTAGCCCGGACTGTTTCATACCACTACTGTTTTGAAGTGGTTTGTTACATCACAACAGATAGCTACAACATCTTTAAGCTATAAGGGATCACACGCTATTTCTTGTATGGAAATAGGAACCAATTTTTTAAAAAAACAGCATGTCCTGTTGAACTTCCAGTGGAAATCAATTCAAGAGAAAAAGAAGATTTAGAAAATCACACTTCAACTCTGATATCGCTGCCCTCACAATACTTACATTCAGTGGAGGGAAAAAGACAATCCACAGGACTCATTAGTTTGTTAAATGATATTTAAAGGTTGAAGAGAAATAGAAAGCCAGGGGAGAGGCCAGGGAGTATTTCTGATAGTAGTGATGATGGGAAGGGCTTGCAATTTTAAACAAAGGGGTCCCAGAAAGTCACACTAAGATGACACTTGTGTCAAGAATTGAAAGAGGTGAGAGGATAAGCCATGTGCATACACAAGGAAAGAGCCTCCTAGGCAGCGCAAACAGTACATACAAAGGCCCTGAGGCCAGTGGGGCTGGAGTTCACTGGACAAGCAAGAACATAATAAACACTGATGTTAGAAAGGAAACTGGGAGCCAGATTGTGTATGTAAATTCTGGCCAAAAAAAAAAAATAAAAGCATCAGAACTAAACTTGGACTCATCAGAATCAAATTCAATATAAGAGTAGAATGGTGGCCACCTCCCAGTGGATGTTCAAAACACACTTGTCCAGTGACTGAATGGATGAAGTTTTGGCTCAGCCATTTAGCTTCTTTTTGACCGATGGCAAGCGAGTCCGACTTCCTGAGCCTCAGTTCCCATCTCTAAAATTACAATAAATCCTCTTTTCACACCTTATAAGACCCCTGTGTAGATCACGAATGAGGACATATATTCCAAACTGTAAAGCCCCATATATAGGTAGGGTCTTCACATTAGAACTGAAAAAAAACAAAACAAAACAAAACAAAAAAAAAACGATCATAGCAATTATTATTAACAGCAGAATCAATCTACTTTGCCTTACTAATTTCAAGCTCTAAACCAACTTTGCCCTTGATATGTCACAGAACTGGGACAGGGTTATTCTCCCTTTGGCATGAGAGGAACAACTGCAATCACTTGAAGGCTTCTATAAATGAGTGGCAGTAATTAAGACATAGTTACTCCTACCAACTTTTCTTTGAGGTTGAGGAAAAGCATGAGGCAGTTTCCATGTGATGTTTCTACACCCTTTTGCAAAATCCAAATAGCCTACAAACAAACCATTTAGTTTTCAAAATGGAAGAACCCCCAGAAGGAACACACTGACACCTCGCACATGCTTTCTTCACTTATGCCTACGCCAGGCTGTAGGAAGAAAGGAAAAGGAGAAGTATGAAGTTCACTCTCAGGGTTGGATAGACTATTTTTTTTATGAGTTCACCTCATCCCATCACCTCAAATAATGAAAATCTCCCACCAAAATCACTCTAATTGGAAGCAGCTTTAGTGTTCTCATCTGTAAGTGAAACAATCTTCCTAAGAATACGTCAACTCTGTAATAAAATAAAGCACAGAAAAGCATCTGACACACGATCAGCACTCCGTAAAACCGGTTGAATCTGGAAATCCTTCATTTATTCAACAAACACTGACGGAGCACCTATCAACACGCTAGCTACTATCTATTTGCGAGGACGGGGTCACAAGCAAAACGGATAAAATTCCAGTCCTCTTGCAGCTGACATCTACCTCCTGTAACTTTCTCCACTGGTCCCCTCTGTTCATCTGGCTTTGGTAACCGGAACCTCCTTCACAGAACAGAATCGTTTGGCATTTGCAGATAGCCATCACGTACCTCCCAGCCTCCAGCCTAAACAAACAGCCTTAATTCTTTCAAGTAAGCAGGGGTATGGGAACAAGGTGACACCAGGGCTGGGTGGGGAGAAGGCAGGTGCCAAGGCGCCTGGGCTGGAAAATCAAAGAGAACCGCTCGGACTCCAGGCGGAGGGCAAGTTGGGCTGGTGGCAGGCAGGTGTGTCACCCGACAACTGGACTGCTGGATCGGACGCCTCCCCTCCCCTGCACCACAGCAGTCCCTGTCGGGCGCGGGGTACCGATCGCGGGCGTCTCTGCCCAAGGATGCAGGGGGCGCTGGCCGTGTGGCCGCGCCTCCTCCTCCCGAGAGCCTCAGAGAGAATCTCCAGGTCCATTCCCGGTGTTTCCAAGGTCCCACCTTCCCGCCAGGCCTCGCCGCCCTCTGAGGCCCCGGGCGCGACTGCTTCCCACCCGCGCCCTCGCCACGGCCGCAGCCGGGGACCCGCCGGCCTGCCGCACTCACCTGCGAGCCCAGCCCCGGCCCCTCCATCGCCCCGGGGACCCGCAGCGGCGGCGGCGGCTCGTTGGAAAGTGGCTGCCGCAGCGCGCTCGCCACCCGCCGCCTGGCCGGGACTCCACTTCCTGCTCGCGGCCCCGCCTCTGCTACCGCGACCCGGCTCGCGCCCTGAGTCGTCAATCGGCCTCACAGAGCCAATCCCTGTCCTCGCTCGGAGGAGGGCGGGATTTCTCGCAAAGAGATGGCCAATAGAGAACCGTCAGCCGAAGGCCCCGCCCCAGGCCAGCCCCTGGAGATCAGCTCGCTCAAGCCCTGTACTGAGACCTTCCTCAGAGGTCCACCTACTCGAGGTGGCCCTGCAGGTACCTCGTGGGGCTGTCACTCCAACGTCAGTCACCACCCACGGAGCGCGAACCTGATCTGGGCTACTTAACAGTTGGCCGTCTTTGTGAAAGTCTTACTATACCTCAGTATGTGAAATGATCTGATCACATGCTTCATCCAATTGTCTGGAGGAGTAAATGAGAAAAAGCATGTAAAGATGTCTCTTCATTCAGTGCTTAGCATATGTAAAGGAATCATCTGATACAGATGCAATGGGTGTTAGCCTTTCCAAATACTTGCTGCTCCTCTTTGCATGATCTTGGGCCAGTCATTTCTACCACCTGGGGGTCTTTCTTCACACAGAAAACAGCAAGTACAGTACGTGAGTTCCACAGCACAGGCTACAGAGGAATTGGTCAAGAGTCCCCATCCTCTTTGGTACACCACACTGGAGGAGCTGGCGTTTAAGCCCAGTGCACCCTGAAGGTCTAGGAAGCAAGGAGAAGCATTGGTTCAGTGGAACTGACACTCCTCGGCACCCAAAAAACACTGAAGCTTTTCTAGCTCCGCACTTCACACAATGCTTTGTAATTGTTCCTTAATGTGTCTGTTGCTAAGCCAAACCAGATTAAAACCTTCAGAAGGTAGTTTGAAGAAAAGATCTGAAAATATTATGACTCCCTTATCCAATAAAAATAATGCTAAGCCAGAAAGAAAAAGTATCTAGAAATCCAACAGAATGCTGGGCTTCCCCATGAAAAATACCGCTAAAATACAGTGAAAGCACAAATGTATTATTGTTTGTGTGCTCTGTGTGTCAAGCACACAAGCCTAGGTTACCCCACAAGCCCAAACCTACTGAGGATAAGAACCATGCCGTACCCATCTCTGATCCCCACCACTACCCCAGCTTGATACAACGCTGAGACGTGGAAAATACCACAACTATATTGAGTGGATGGGTGGATGTGTCATTATCTTTTGTAACACAAGGAAAGACAAACTGAATGACAAACAGAACTGTAAGCAATTTCTTTCAAGAGTCAGAAAAAAAATCAATTCATCCAGACAGGGCAGGATGAAGGATTGGGCAGGGTTTCCCAAAGGACAGGTCATTAGGGTGTGGTCATTTCATTTACCTAATCAGAGCTGTTTATTGGTCACTTACTATGTGTTAGCACCTGTACCAATGTTTTGCATACGCTACGTCTAATCCGTCAGATGGGTATTATTTCCTTCATCCCTTGGAAAAAGAAACAGGTTCAGACAGATTCCATAAACCCCAAGTCACTCCACTAGTAAGTGCTGGAGAGAGGATTCAACCCCAGTTCTCTTACTGTGATGTATTTGACCAAAGAAGTTTGCTTCCTTTATTTACAAGGATCTATTTAGATGGTGTTATTAAACTTGAAGGAGGCTTGATATGTGTATAGGAAGTATATAAGAAGATTCTGGAATAAATAAATCCTAACATTTCAACTTCTGGCCAGGCTCCTATATTCTCCTATATTCATTGTTTTATTCCTCCAGTGAACTGAAATTGAGGTAAGCATATCAGTATCTAATGACTGTATGGAAGCAAATCTAGCGATGCTTCTCAGTGCCCCAGTACCTCTCATCTCTGAAAATGCCTCTGGCTTACCGACACACCCAAGTAGAGTGCCACGATTGGAGAAGCAAACTCCCAAAGCTGACTGCCTGGAGTTGGAAACTGCTGACTCCCAAAGCTGGCTGCCTGGAGCTGGAGCTCTGCGCTCTTGGGAGAGTTGCTAAATCTCCTTGTGCTTCAGTTTCCTCATCTGTGAAAATGGGATGGTGACACTGCTTACTTCACAGAGCTGTTGAGATAATTAAGTGAGCTAATGTGTGGAAAGTACTGAGAGGACAGTCTGGTACATTCTAGGCACTGTATGCAGATTAGCTATGGTCACTGTCATTGTCGTCCTCCTCGGCAATAGGTATCAGGAAAAGTGCTGAAGGCTGGATGGGCCAAGGGTAGACTTTCAGCAGACCTGGCTTCTAGTCCAGCTTTGCCATCAATTTCTGTGTGTACTGTTTCCTGGTAGCACAGACTCCATGGCCCAAACAATAGAAAGCTATTACCTTGCAGTTCTGAAGGCTGGAAGTCTGAGATCGAGGTGTTGGCAGGGTTGGTTTTTTCTGAGACCTCTCTCCTAGACTTGGAGACTTTTGTCTCCTCCCTGTGTTTTCATAGGGTCTCCTGCTTTGCATGGGTCTTCTTAAAAGGGCAACAGTTAATATGGACAAGAGCCCACACTGGTCTTAATTAAATATTACTGTATTTTTAAGGACCCTTACTCACAGTCTGAAGTACTGGAGGTTAGGATTCAAACATGTTAATTTCAGATTGGTGAGAACTTTGGCCCATAGTGCTGACCCTGGACAAACTGTTTTTCCTCTCTGAGTTTCCTTATTCTCAAGATAGAGGTGAAAGTGAAAGTTGAAAGCACTAATCTCTATGGTCCCTCTCAGCTTTGACCACGTGATTTTCCTAGCTAAGACTGTGCTCTACTTCTCTGGTACCCCCAGTATTTTTTTTTAAATTTCCTTTAAGTGCCACTGTCCTCATTCTATAAACATGTATGCAGTGCCTGCTATGTTTCAGGAATTGTCCAGCTTTGAGATTTCAATATATGAACAATACAGAGGGGCTGGTTCCCTGGTTTCCTGGAACTTACAGTCTAGAAATGACAGAAAGACTTTAATCAAACAGGCTTACAGTACTTAGCTCTCCTAGTCAACTTTGTCTTTATTGGGCTGATCCTCTTTCTTCCCTTTGGCCATTCATCTTTTTGCACACTCAGAACTGGTACACATCCATCGTTTGTCTCCATGATGCTATGTACAACATGTGGCATATGGTGAAAACTAAAATGTTGCCCAAATGAACAAATAAATGATCATAACTGAAAGATGGTCTATACGATCATGTCAAAGGTAACTCTACTCCATAAATCACTCTACTGATTCCACAATGTTCAATGGTTCTAAGATTTAAAATTTTCACCTCAAGGTCACAATATTGGTGATGACTGATTTTATTCTGACCAAAATTTTTTACCCTGGCTTCATTTCTTTCCAGCCCTAGAAAGGACAGGGGCATTTTTGGAATCAAGGGCTTGTGACTGGAATTATTTCAATGGTGGTACCAAATAGAGCCTTTGGAATGTCAAAAAAAAAAAAAAAATCCACACATCTGCCTGTAGAAAGCTTCTCACACACACCAATTAGGAAATACCAGACCTCTTGTTGCATGAGCGCTTGCAGTAAATGTTTGTTGGGCTCTGACCTGTGTCAGCCACAGGCTAAAGCAGAGGGGTAGAGTGCCGCATGGACAGCATGGCCTCTGCAGTCTTGATGTTCAATTTGAGGGAAACAATTCTGATGGAGATAGATAAGAAGATAAATACAAGTAGATATGATAAGCACTTGTCTCAGTTACTTTCTCCTTGCTGGGACTCAATACGCAACACCTACAACTTCACAAAGGAGAGGTTTATTTTGGTTCATGGGTGCAGTCCATGGTTGGATGTTTCCCAGGCAGAAATGGCTGGCACAGGGCCAGAGTGGAGGAAAGCTGCTCCCAACATGGTGGCCAAGAGCAAAGGGAGTAGTGGTGGAGGGAGGTAAACCCTTCCAGGTCACCCCCAGAAGTGACCTGTCTCTCCTGGCCAAGCCCCACCTCCAGCAGCACACTTAGCTGCTGAACTCACTAATGGATGGATGATTTCACTGATGAGAACTGCGCTCCCTGTTTCAATCACCTTCTACAAGCCCTGCTCATGTGTGCATGAGGTTTTGGTGGGACATGACGATTTGGTGGGACATTCAGGATCAAAACTATGACAGTGCTAAAAAGGAAAAGTGGCCAGAGAGTAGCACAAGGAATTGTGTTATCTTCAGAAAGTCATAAAAGAAAAAAGACTTTTCTAATTTCCTCTATTCATAAATGATTAAACCAGGGCTTGGGGAGGGAAAATGACCACATCCCTAAGGAGGTAGTGATTAAGACAGGATTAGGGCAACCCTTCTGACCCCTCAATGGCTAACTCGTCAGCTTTGGGACAGCCTCGACTTTCTGGCTATTGTAAGCAAACTAATGGGCTCTAAGGGCTGAGGAATTGGGAGACAGAACAGAAGTCTCACTCAGTCTCTTGTCTTATACCTGAATAAATTTCACTCGTGAAAATGTAAAAGTCTTCATTTTATGTATAAATCACCAATACGTAGTTATGGAATATTAGATCTTCTAAGGCAAATCATTAAAACATAATTAATATGGACTAGTGTATTTTTTATATTTTGCTTGCCAAATTAACAGGAGAGAGAGAGAAAGAGAGAGAGGGAGGGAGAGAGAGAGCGCATGTGGAAAGTATTTCTAGTTTTTCATTTTTACTAGTTATTGTTTTGAATCTCAGTTCCCTGCTTGTATTTAAACAATTACTCTTATGGAAAAATTTTCTGCATGTATTGAAATTGTGACAATAGCACTCAGGGTTAAGCAATAAATCTGCCTGTATTCTGATACAGATGTGATAAGACTCCCTTTTCAAACTTCAAAACCATCCTGCATATCTGGCTATTTCTTGGTTACATACCATTGCTTTCAGTCTCTCTGTTCCTAGAAAATGCTTAAGTATCCTTTCTTTTTATTATTGTTATTATCATTATCATCATTATTTTAAGTATCCTTTCATCAGAAGACATTCCTAGACTGTTAGACCAGGTTATGATGGCCTGTTACAAACCCCTATAGCTCCCTCTAAAGCTGCTGTCACAGTCCACAAGGAATATTCCTGCTTAATTACATTCACCTTCTCCACACGGCATAAGTAGTTCTGTGGGCCCAGAAGCTGGGCCTGCCCCAGACACAGGCGCATTCCCGATGCACCGTACAGTACAGGGCCAGTGGGAGTTATGAGTAAACTACCATGTGCTGTTCATTCTTATTTATATCCTTGGCTCCTAGCACAGTTTCTAATATGGGTTCAGGTCTCAAAAACATGGATCTGCATTGAAGACAACCATATCTGCCTCTGCACAGTTTGCAAAATGTTTTTGCTCCTACTTAGATTGGGATTCTTCATTGCTTGGTATGCTAGGCAAAGCAAGAATTAGCAGCCCATTTACAGACTGTGGCTCAGTTGGGTGAGAGAACCAGGCTGGAGAACATCAAGGAATGGAGGCCAAGAACATCCAGTGACAAGGGCTGTGCTGTCTCCTTGTTGTGACCTTGTTGATTTGGTCATTGGCAAGATTTAAGTTCAGAGCCAAGGAGCTAGCTACATGTTCACAGCCTTTAGAATTTCATACCCGCAATTTTTCCAACTCACACCTATTTGTGGGAATCAAAATGGGACATGGATTGTAAAGCTTGCTTTCTGCATTCTTCTACTAAGGGATTCACGTTGAGCATCTCTGCTATCATCTATAAAATGAGAATAGTACTAGTACCCACTTTGTAGAGGATTAAATATAAGGAATAAGTGAAAGAATGTGCCTGATGTGCATGGAACCAATGCGCTATAAATGTTGGCTGTTATTAAGTACAAAGGCAACTGAGAAAAACTGAAACTTAGGGAAAACTTGATCTTACCACTGATGGTGAACACACACTGGAATATTTATGACTTTACTGGAAACAATATTACTATTTTTTCTTCCCACATTAAAAGTTACTGTAGTTATTTTAGGGGCCTTAATGACTCCAGTGTCTTTCTGGCTCCTACCATGGTATTACTAGTGACAGCTTTTTCTAAATTTCTGCAGAAATAAAATCACATACATTCCTAGTTTGAGGGCCGGGAGCTTGGCTGAGTGGCTTAAGCGCCTGTCTGGCAGGCGTGAGGTTGCGAGTTCAATCCCCGGTGCTGCAAAAAAAAAATCAGACATTTACATTCCTAGTTTGAACAGGTGAAATTTAACCAGAATACTTGTTCTTTTGCCATCACCACCCTGCCCAACACAAATGACATTGTTTGTGACAATGAGAAAAGTCTTCATTCCACCAGCAGACCAGCCACTGGTTAAACCTCTCCTCAGTTGCTGCTCCAGCGAGAGTGATAGGCGTTGTCCACTGCAGGTGGCCACGCTGGCTGGTTGTGCTGCAAGTTGTTCAGGAATAAAATTGATTAACAATCGTCGCAATTTCTAAATAAAATAATTCCACTTTGTGCTTTGGGATAGATGATGAAACATAGCAAAATCTGAACTTCCTAAACTGAAGGCCCTGGCGTGCTCCCAAGGCCCATGAGTCCCTGATGAACCTGACTTGTAAGCGAGGGCAATAGGTGGGCTGGCGGGTGAAGCAGGACACTAACACCAAGGTGGAGGGAAACGCTGCTGTGCCTCTGGCCCTTCTGTGGCTCTCCTACCTGTGCAGTCTCAGCTGGAGTTGAGAGCTGAGACATCCTTAGGAGCCAAAGAAGCCACACTGGCTGTTTTTTTAGCCTCTCGCTGCATGTCTGTCTGTCTGTCTGTCTGTGTGCTTCCCCTCTTCTCTGCGCCTGTGGACATCCCTTCTGTTCTGTTCTCTGTAGCGGGGGACCCTCTGCTTGCTCACGGTGCCTGCTTTCCTCTAACTTCTGCTTGCACAGGATACTGACGATGCCTCTGTCTCCTCAGGGGTTTGCAGGCCCAGGGCCCCCTGCTTCTTGTCACTTTCTCTGTATTTTCATCCAGATTCTCCAGACATTTGAGCTCCTGATATGGCTGCTGTCAGCATTGGTGCCTGGGTTGCCTCCTTGCGTTCCCTAGCTCCCCACAGCAAAAGGGGCTGGCGGGCTATCCAGGTCCTGCCAGGCCTGAGGGAAGCAGGATGTATGCAAGTTAGAATGAGTCACGTGGCTAACTGAAATTGGGAGCCCCTCGCCTCTGGGTTAGCCTCTAACTCACAGCTTGTTCTCCTCTGTTCTCCAATGAGGTCTTCAGCCTGGGGTTACTGACTTTTACCTCCTTACCCTGCAAGCATTTACTGAAAGTCTATTATGTTCAGGCTCTGGGTCTGCAATAGTGGACACCAAGGATTCTTAACTGACTCACTCACAGAATCACTAAGTAAAAGCAGAACAGAGGAATAAAGGCAGATAACTGTGCAGTGAGCACCATGCCAGGGTGCCTTGGGGTGTGGAGGGCAGCAGTCACCCAGCCCTGAAGACAAAGAGGTGACTCCAATCTTCCTCCTTTCTCTCCTCCTTTTTCCCCATCCTCTAGCTCCTTCTTCCTGCTTATTCTTCTGTTTCTCCTCTCCCTTCTTCTTCCTCTCCTTCTCTTCTCCCTCCTCCTTTTTCTCCTTCCTCCTGGAGAAAGTGGAGGCCAAATTTAAACTGCTCAGAAAGCTCTCCTAGGGTTGCCATGTGCCTGGTATGGGGCAGGTCAGACAAGCCAAGGTCCATCTGCTAGCTGTGATTAGAGGTGGACCACATCACAGACTTGCGGAGGGCCGGGGGCAACAGTGGGCCTTTTCATTGGCAGCTTCTTCCTCCATGAACTGGATACAAGAGCTGCAGCCTGGTGAAGGGAAAGGAACAGGAGTCTGGAGGCCCAGACTCGAGTCTTCACCCAGCCTCCCTGGCTGCATGGCCCCTGACAAGACAGTGGGCCTCTCTAGGTCTCAGTTTCCTTACCTATAAATGGAACTTTGGACACAGCATTTCTGAGTAGCACTTGGGAACATGGAACCATAGAAAAGCACTCTGTAGAGTTCCTCATAAGCCCCAGATGAGGAAGAAGGGATTCCTCAACTCCAAGGCAAAATTGGTTTGATCCCAGCCCAAACTCTCTGGCCTCTATTTTCCTTTGGTGAAGGATATGTAGGCTCCCGAAAGGGAGGAGGAGCACTTCCTCAGGGTTACTCGGGGCAGATCCTAGAATGCAGAACCCCTGAGCAGGACAGAGAGAGACAGAAGGAAACCCCTACCAGACACCTCCCAGGGCTCTGCCACACTCTGCCCTCTTGTCCCATTCGTCTTTATAGTTTCGGGTAACTCAGACACTGAGGAAGAACGCTAAAGTCTGTGAAGATATTTTCAAGCAGTCATCTTCATTGGATAAAAATGGGATTGTTAAAAAATGACAAACATGAAGCTTGGGATTCTGGAAAGTCTGAGGCAGATTAGAACAATTAAACATGCGTAAAGCTTAGCAAAACTTTATTACAAGTACTTTCTTTCAACCAGTGTGTCATTTTGACTTACATCTTTTTCTTTTCATCTATTTACCATAAGAAGTTAATCTCGAATCATAGGTCAGATTTATAAGGAATCCAACTTTGGGAAATGGAGTGGGCAAAAAGCAAAAAGTAATTTCGTAGTCAGGAGGGTCTTAAACAGTCTCTGTCCAATCTGCTCCCTGAGTCAGGGGCTTCGATCTCCCACTTTCCTTAAAAGCTATTATCATCATTTCCTTGAGCACTGTCAATGCTAGGATATTCACTGGCTTCTATCCTGCCCTTTACATTGAACAGAACTCTATCTCACTATCCATTCTGTTTCTGCCTGGGTGGGGATGAGCACCAAAATTCTTGTGAATTTTTTTTTTCAGACAGGGTCTCATTATGCAGTTCAAACTGGTCTTGAATTCATTTTGTAGCCAAGGTTGGCCTCAGACTAGCCATGATCTTACTGCCTCAGCTTTCCAAGTGCTGGAATTACAGGTGTGTGCCACCACACTCTTGTGAATTCTTGTGCACCACAGTCTGTTAGCTACTTGAGTGAACAATGATACTCTTAGACGTGTAGTCTCCTTGGTTAAACATCCCCAGTTCTTTCAGTTCTTCCAAGCATTCCTCAATCATTGTTGAGATGAGTGAGAAAAATACTCTACTTTTGAGAGCCGGAAAGGGCTGGTTCTATGTCCTGACCCGTAACTAGGTACCTTTGGCCAGACCACCCCATTATCCTACAATTCTGCTCCTATATTTTAAGGTTGTTCGTAAGACTAAATGAGAGAAAGTGTGTCAGAAATATGACTAGGAGGGTGCCTGGTGGGTGATTTGTAAGGTGGTAGATGCCAAAGTTATTATAGGACCAAGGACAACTTTGCAATCACTATTCCTTCAGAAGAATTTTAGGGAAAAAAAAGGATGGGATTGAGTTATCTGGGAATCAAAAGAAATCTGAAGCCAGTGTGGCCTGGGCAGAAGCGATGACAGGGACCGGAATGAAGTCTAAAAGGAAGGAGAGACAAGTCACGGAGGCCAAATAAGATTCTGTGAAATGAGGGTGAGATGGCCACTTCTAGTGGCTGGCACTGTCAGGAGGAATTCATACAGTGTCTGAGAAAGTCCTTTGTGGGATAAACGCCCCCTCTGCTCCTGGATGTCTGGCCTTCCCCACACCAAAGTGTGATAGTGTGTGAATGTGTCTACTTCCCCGTGTTATCATTTAGCTCCAGATGCTCCCCAAGAGCCTCCTGTGTTCCGAGGTGCGGTTTTAGGAAGGCGATCGGGTTACAGCTGTGCTGTAGCTGACTGGCTGTTAGAAGGTGGGACCTGACTGGAGACAGGTTGCTGGGGTCTTGACTTAGAAGAGTGTGACTCCCTCCTGCCCCTCCCCACTGGCTCCTCCCTTTGTTTTTTACTTTCTGACAATGTGATGTGAGCAGCTCTCCTCCGTGCTGGACTCTTCCCCTATGCTGTTTCTGTCTTGGAGCCAGCCAGTCATGGCCTGAAAGTTCTGAAACTATGAGCTAAAATAATCTGTCTCCCTTTAAATTGTGAGTATCAGGTTCTAAGTCTCATTGACAAGGAAAATGACCAAGATACCCCTCAACAAAGAAGTCAAATTCATCATGGTGGGAAAAAGTTTTCTTTCTCTCCACTCCCTTTTTCCATTGAGAAGTGACTCTCCTGCATCTTCAGTGGTTCCAATGAGTCTGTCAACCTCAGCGCCCTTCCCATTGTGAGCAGAGGGCTGAGACCCTGAGCCAAGGCTGAACTACCAAGGTGCTGTGTGCCTCTGTGCAGCGGGAAGGGTAGGTGGCCAAAACAGGGTCAATCGGAGTCCTTCTACCAAATTAGACCTGTGGATGCTAGAAGAGATGCATTTTTAAATTTAATTAATTAATTAATTTTGAGACTGGGTCTTGCTATGTAGCTCAGGCTGGCCTTGAGCTTACTTTGTAACCCAGGCTGGCCTGCAATTCATGGCAATCCTCCTGCCTCAGCCTCCTGAGTGCTGGGACTATAGGACTTGTATCACCATGCCCAACCAAGACACATTTCTTATAAATTGAGAATTTTTAGAGCTTAAGCTTGGGGCTACAGTTTATTTATTTGACAAGTAGTTATTGAGGCCTTAAATCTCAGTTGGAATTAGGAAGATCCAGTCATGAGAATACTTACTTCTCTAGATATGGTCAACAGAAGGAATTTAACATAGCAAAGTGGTTACACAGTGGAAAGGACCAAGAGATCAAAAGAAGGACTTGGATTAATCCAGAGCTCTGTAACTGCTGGGAGAAACCACTGTCTCCTTGTTTGGGAGAGCAAAAGGATAGAGGTTGAGGTTTACCCAATTCAGAAATTGGGAGGAGAGGAAGACTGGCCTGGTGTTTTGAGCCACAGAGGTTTCCCAAAGATGGCTTGCACTGGAACCTCAGGGAGGACATGGCATGCTGGCGGGAGAGCTACTTAGATTCTGAGGAAGTAAGTTGATGTGCAGGTGCTGGAAGTGTAAAAAAACCATGTTGCTTTCCACATCTGCTAGACTGATGCCAACAGAAGTTTAAAGCAGGACTCCCATCTCCTGTTTTCTATGAGTGCTTCATTGGCAGAGCTTGTCTGAAAGCCACTGAGCAAGAAAGTCCAGGGAATATAGCTCCAGGGCATAAACCTCCCAGAAATCTGGGAGCAATCAGGCAAAAGAGCAGCCAAAGATGCAATGTGGTACTTCTTGTGGAGACCAGAAGTATAACAGTAAACAAGACAGGCAGCCAGGAATTTGCTCAGCGGTGTAAGCATTTGCCTGGCAAGCACAAGATCATGAGTTCGATCCCTGGTACCAAAAAAAAAAAAAAAAAGAAAGAAAGAAAGAAAGAAAATGTAAACCCAGTAGTTCTCTTCTTAAGAAATTGTAACAAGAACCATGCTGAAGAACAAGACAGGCAAAAATTCATTGTGCAGAAACTTACTTCCAGGGGAAGGAAAGACAATTAAAAAAGCAAGCCTACAATAAAGAAGGGAATGCAGCAGGACTCAAAATATCACTTGGCCTTGGTGCGGGTATTCTAGAAACCGGGTGTGAGATGATTAACCCACAAGTGATCCATTAAGCAAGTTCTCAGGAAAACCTGTGACATTCTGAGGGAAATTGATGGTTAATTTTATGCTATCTTGGCTAGACTATGGTGATCAAATAAGGCAGATGAAGACACACTGTAATGTTTTTAGGATCCTGAATTTCTTTCTCATGGCATCAGCAGCAGCATTCACTCAATTTTTGATCACTCCTCTTAAAAACATGAAAGAAGACTTCCAGAATTATTTCAGAAAGTCATAAGAACAATTGGATAAGTGTGTCCAAAGACAAGGTGAGTATTTTCAGGGGAATTACAGGCCATACATCTTTTACTGTGTGTAGCATATTTAAAAATTTAAACATTCACCATATTTTTTATCACACCCCATATATTATATACAGTGTATCAATATTCCAAAATGAAACTCACTATACTATAGGACTGAAGTGCACTAATTTTAGAAACGTGCCTGCCCACTTTGAACTTTACTTCTTGATGATACCAGAGAGCTGGTGAGGGCAGTAACTAGCTCTCTTCAGCCCAGCTCTCCCACATACACTACCACATCTTTACCTTCACTACAGCAAGGGCAATTCTAATGGAAGCTTCCCTGGTTTCTCCAGGAATCTATGTGCTCTCCTTTAAGGTTCTCCATACCCCTTTATTATTGCATTATTTGATTATTCCATAAGAACTCATCACTTTTAGGTAAAGAATCACAGTATTCCTAGGACTGGGGGCTTCCTGAAACATTGGACTCTCAGTGCTAAAATGGAGAGAAGGTCACCTTCCTTTTCTTTGTCCCCTGTTGACAATGAGTTCCTGAGATATGAGAATCCATCCCACTCAACTTGGCATTAGTTCCTGCGTGATTCTTACTCAAAGTAAATGTTCAATTGGTTTTGGAGTTGTGGAGGTCAAGAAAAAACATCTTCTTTTCTCCATTCAAGTTCAGAAGCCATTAAGATAGACATACTGTAAAGTCAGACACACGGAGATAAGAATAGTGGCCCTTTATTAGTGATGAAAACCTATATTAGAAAAGGGACTTAGATCTAATAGCCAATGGCCCTCTAATGCTTCACTCACTTGATTATAGACTTGGCCAGTCCCAATTCCCAGTGGACCTGTGAGTGTGAGGGCGTGGGATGGAGTCACAGGATGCTCTTCAAGGCAGGCGGACCCCAAAGGGAAGAAGAAGAGGCAGAGCTGAGTGTGCAAAGCTGTAAGCTGTTTCCCAAACTCATTGCTCCTTGTTCTTTCAAATAAGGGGGAGGAGAGAGAGAAAGGGAGAGAGAGAGAAAAAGCAACAGAGAGAGAGAGAGAGAGAGAGAGAGAGAGAGAGAGAATAGGGAGAAATGTTATTCCAACCTCTCTCCAAACTCCACCACAAATCCAGGGGAGATGAGAATTCCAAGAATTGGTTGAGTGAATGAATGAATGAATGGATACATAGTACTAAAGCTGCCATCTGATGATTTGTTGAGCAACTGGAGCTGCTGCAGGGCTGAAGCTGTCCCCTTCAACCATCCTCATCAGGCCTCCCACCAAGGGCAGAGAGGATGGTGCAAATGGCATCAGGATGGTGATGCCTCCTGAGCTACGCTTGACATGACTCCATGAGAACTTTCCTAAGCTGCCACTTTGTGCCTACCTGATATGGACTTCACCAGCTATTCTTTCCCAGGACTTGCCAAAGCCACATTGAAAAGCAGTCTTCATCGTTTTTACGACTTTGCAGTTACGGAAATACATCATCCAGTCTCAAAATAGAACAATGCCTCCATTTGCTTAATAAAATGTCACAGTTGTGTAGGTTGGCGGAGTTTAATCTTGTTGGGATGGAAATGAAATCGTGTGCTGCTTTGTCTCAGGTGAGGTTCTGCTTGGGATTCTGTGATGGAGGTTGTTAGACTAGAGAAGATTTAGCTCAACTAAAGGATTGCAGAAGTCCTGCTTGTTCCCTAGTGTGCTGGTGCCTCAAATCAACTAGAGCTTTTTTTCCAAGGGTAATCAGTAGAGCATAATACACCATGTAAATGCATTATGAATGGTGATTTTACCTTCCTTATCCAAGTGTAAAGTGGCCAGGTTCTCAATTCTACCCAGTAAATAGCTGGTATGGATTAACTTGAGTCAGCAAGAGCTCTGAAAAGGCTAGAGATGAGGCTCACACTGGCTCCAACCAGGAAAGTGAAGTATGATTAGATCTGGGGGAGTCCTGGGAGCCACATAGTGAATGGAAGGGGGATGGGTCTAAGAGTAAGGCTTCTACCACACATTAGTTCACTGTAGACCACTGGGTTTAGGTTCTCTGGATCTTGGGCTCCTCATCTGTGAAATGGGGTTGGGGAGAGTTTGGATTAAACAGCTGGAGTCCCTTGGCCCAAATGGAGCATGAGGAAGAGTTGGCTGTTAGGTATATCTCACCAGGTGAAATCATACAGAGGCTGTCTTGACAATGGATTCTTGGATGGCTCCATGTTCTCTGGGTGTTTTTGAAGCATGTGTTATCTTCTGAGTATGGCATGTGTGGAAATGTAATAGCAAATAATGGCATGTTGACTCACAATTTAATATTTGCATTGTGATTTTCTATGCCAGCCATCCTCTGAATTCTCAGATATCAACACTCCAAATCTCTCCATGTCATATTTCATAGCCTCCCCAGTGCACATCCACCCATGAAGATTTCATTGTTAAGAATTTCATTTCTGAAGCTGGGTGTGGTGGCGCACTCCTTTAATCCCAGCACTCAGGAGGCTGAGGTAGGTGGAGTGTTGTGAGTTCGAGGCCGGTTTGGGCTACAATGCGAGCACAAGGCCAGCCTGAGCTACGTAGTGCGACTCTATCTCACCTAACTAGGGCTGGGAGTTTGGCTCGGTGGCTTAAGCATCTGTCTGGCAGGAGTGAGGCTATGAGTTCGATCCCCGGTGCTGCAAAAAAAAAAAAAAAATTCATTTCTCATGATGGATTTTTTAAAAAACAGGCTCCATAGGCAATGAGTTGAGATTACATGATTTATTGTTTCTGGTTTCCTAGACTTGGGCCATTCTGCATGTGTACTAATTTCGTGTTACACTGAACTTCTGCTTTTTACCAGTTTGTTCCCATAGCAGGGAAAACTGCAGCCTGAACAAAATTAAAACAAACAAACAAACAAACCAAGAAAATAAACAATAGACTTCTCCCAGGTTGTGGAGGCAAATCCTTTTTCTTAGAAAGAAAGATTCAGATTGGCTCAAAAGGATATTACCCAATCCTTGGATCATTAAAAACATAGTAAAGGAAACATCAGACAAATAACTGTACTGGCAGGAAATACAGCAGATTGATTAATTCTTAGTTAGCACCCATGTAGAGTAAACATCCTTGTATAGTAATCACTAAGCACAGTCTTAATAAATTTTAGATTTTGCTTAAACTGTATCTACTCATAATAGAGATCTTTTCCTTTCACAGTGAAGTATATATGAAAATACACATTATTCCATGTATCGTGTATGTGAATTTGTGCATGTCACAAAGCTTTGGGAGATTAAGAAGAGGTGGAAGTTAATACTTACTGAGTGTATTAGTTTCCTGTGGCTCCTATAACAAATTGCCACCAAGTTAGTGCTTTAAACAACAGAAATTTATTCTGTCATGGCTCTTCAGGGAAGACATTCAGAATCAGATTACAGAACCCAAATCAAGGTGTCAGCAGGGCTTCATGCCCTCCAAAGGTTCTAGGTGAGAATCCTTTCCTTGGTCTTCCAAATTCTGGTGGTGCCAGCATTCCTTGGTTTGTGGATGTATCTCTATCTCTGCTCCATCTTCACATCACTGTCTCCTGAATGTGTAGAATACCTATCTTCCCCACTTTTATACATATGCATAATCACATTGAGAGCCCACTAGACACAATCCAGAATAACCTCCACATGTCAAGATTCCCTACTTAATCACACCTGCAAAGGAATATCTCCTCCTTGTGCCTTATAAGGTAATATTCACAGATTCCAGGATTAGGAATGGGACTCCTACTCTGCTTCTCTGAGCATTTACTCTGTGCCTTTCCCTGACCTGTGTTTGTATCTGTACCTCCTCCCTATGGGCCTTTTAATGAAGAATGTACTATAAGAAAAGGTCCTACCTAGGCTGTGAGTCAGGAAACTTGAGTCCTTTAACTCACCATCAGCTACTTCCTTTTCTTAGATGATGGAAGACATTGTTAATCAAGCAAACACTAGTATTTGCTGAGCTCTGGGCTAACTTCAGACTTTTCAACAGAGTGTTCCAGAAGTTGATGTGAATTGATTTCTAAGTATCTCCTAGCTCCCTTCCTCCCTCCCTTCCTTCCTTTCTTCTTTCCTCCCGTCCTTCAGAGTCAGAAGACATTTGGTCAGCATTCTGGTGTGGCTGGGCTTTTATTGGGATCTGGCTCTCAGCTTTGTGCTGCTATGTGATCCTGATGTGCTCAGAGATGCAGGTTTCTCCTCTATAAAATGGGGAGGGTTAGAACACCCACCCTCCCTGCCTCTCAGGATTGTAAGCAATCACTGAAAACACATGCCTCGTTGTATATAGACAGGTCCATATGCCAGCTCATTCACTCGCCAGCTGTTTTAGCAGTCAATGGGCAAGAGGCATGGGGGTACTGTCACCGGCTTTGACCAAGGAAGATTCATTCACTAGCATTAGAGAAAAGGTCTGCCTTCCAGATAACATGGGTTCCTAGCAATCACCCACGGAAATTAAGGAAAGGGAGGGGAAGGATCTTTGGCAAGTAATGAACAGTTGTGCAACCCTGGGAAAGTCGTTAAGCCTCACCGATTTGGTTTTTAACCAGTACACCTACCCTTCTAGGACTGTTAGTAGAAGTAATACAAATTTAATGCTTAGTATAGTACCCGCACGTATAATAATTGCTTAAATTTGCAAGAGTTGTTATTTTATAAGAAGTGCTTTAGTTGAAAGAGATGGTTTGTTAAACAGCAGGCACAACTAGGCAAGACAAAGGGAACCGGGACCAGGCAGGGAGCCCAGGATCAGGCATGCATGAAGTCTAGGCAATTGGTCTAGGAAAGGGAGGGTGTCTTACAGTCTGAAGTTCAAGATCAAGAAAGTACGGTGTAGAATAACCATAATGATAACATTGACACAATGACATACATGAAACTGCCCTAAGTACTTACATACACAAAGTTATCAAACTTCTCAGTGAGCCTATTCACCATGATTTACTCCATTTATCTTCCTTTTGCACATGAGGAAAAAGATGCCCAAAGAAGTCAAATGACTTAACTAAAGCCATGTTACAAAAATCAGGACTCTGCACTCAGAGCTCTGTGCTGTCATAGCTTTTACTCTTAGTTATGTAGTGAAAAATGGCATGTATGAAGTTCCTGCTGAACAATTGTTTGACACTAGTTATTTTCCTGGCCCTGGTGGAAGAGCAAGAGTACTACTGGTACCATACTGGGACCAGACCACCTTCTAACCCAGGGGAACAGCATAGAAGAAATGAATGTCCCACAAGGTAGGGGGTGCTGAATGTGTTAGAAGTATGACTTCTTGACCCTCTTTGACCAAGAAGTGAAATACAAAGTAAAGCCATTCCAGTTTATTTGGACTAAGTGAGTAGAACCACCATCATTCTCTAGCCTGCCTTCCATCACCACCACTAACCATGGACAAGACAGAGGGCTTGGGAACAAGGAAAGGGTTTGACTTTTGGAGAGCACAGTGCTTGAAACACCTTATCCCCTTTGCTCATCTGCCTGTGGGGAAGCAGATAGAGCTCTCGGCTGTGCCTGGTGAAGGGATGAAGTTCCCATGCTTTGGTTAGGAATGCATTTGAATGCAAGCTACAGACAGTACTGGCCATAGCACCTTGGCTGGTGTTTGCTGTATTGCTTCATGTTGGGTGCGCTCAACTGTGCCATCAGCGACCCAGGCGTTGTTTTTGCTCCACCACCTTTCATATGCTGTTTTCCTTTTCTAGCTTGTCACTTTCAGAGTGGAAAATAGCTGTTGTATTTCCAGACTTTCTCTAGCGTAAGCTGAGAAAACAAAAGGGGAAAGCTTTAGAGGCTCGTCCTCTTGCCTCAGCTCCTGACCACACATTTATTTGTTTCATTGGCCAGAACTGGGACACTTGCTTGCTCTTACAGCAGTCAATGGGCAAGAGGCATGAGGGTGCTGTCACTGGCTTTGACCAAGGGAGATTCATTCACTAGCACTGGAGAAAGGGTCTGCCTTCCAGATAACATGGGTTCCTAGCAATTATTCATGGGAATGGAGAAAAGGGAGGGCAAGGGTCTTTGACAAGTAATGGACAGTATCCATCCCATCTCAAAGAAAGCAATAGAAAAATCTGGCATCTACAAAAAGCGGAGACTGATATCACAGTTCTTGCTGGATACTTGCTACACTGTAGTCTTGCTTGCCTGCCCCAGTGACATCAGATTTGGAGGAAGGATGCTAGGAAGAACTGGGAAATGCCTAGAAAGGAGTCAGGGACCACTTGGTTAAATTCCACTTTGTTAATGGCTCCTACTCATCCCTGATGACCTCGGGGATCAAAAAAGGTAGACCACTTTGGAGTTTTGGGGAACCAACATTGATGCAGTAAAGAACTAAGTAGCATTGAGAGAATGCAGTGTGAATTGAGATTAAATGGTAAGAATTTTATAAAGTAACACCCAGTTTTTAAAGGTTCCCCCCTTGAACATCTCAGGGTCCTACAGTCACACCTTTACACGATTTCCTTTGAGACTTCTAAACATGATTTAAGCCACCATCATGTCAACATCATGCTTCCATTTCCAGGGAACAATTCCTTTCTCTTCCACTCTGGAACTACTGTGGTATAAACTGGGAGTGTGGGAACTGTGATTGTCAGGTGTAAGGGGGAGACCTCAACCATGAGATCAAGCAAAGAATTATTCTTAGAGGTTAGACAGAACCTGGGTTACAAGCACAAGCTTGAGTCCTTCTCTGCCTAAGGCAGCAGTTTCTGGTGGGAGTCAGATTGGAACACATCTAGCTGGAATGCCAGGCAGGTTGAGATAAATACTTTAAGAGAGGATAATGCTCTTTCATAGATGAAGAAGCAGGCTCAGAGAGATTAAATGACATACCTGTAGGTTGCACAACTTGTATCTGACATAGCCGTCCATCGCATCCAGGTCTTTTGGGGTCTTATGCTTAGCTCTCTTCCCATACTAGGCTGCATGGGATTCCAGAAAATGAAGAAGTGGTCTCTCTCTGCTCCCCTGCTTCAAATATTTTCTGTGTCTAAGGGCGCTATGTTCACCTGTCTGCCATCTCTATGGGAGAGCCTTGCCCTATCCTTCAAACCACTTCTCCTGAGAGTTCTTACTGCTCACCAGGAAGTTACATGAGGGGGAGAGTGGGTATGGGGGTAAATAGGAGGTGTCTATTTTGGTACATGGTTTCTGGGGAGTCAGTAGTCCTCTGTTACCGAGAATGTCATGCAGCAACTCCTCAGCTAGAACTTGATTCTGAGGAAATATGTAATAAGCAAGCATTGTAAAAATACAAATAGGCACAAAATAAAACTAGATCTGATAGATCTTAGTAAAGTACTAGGTAAAGATGGTATAGTCATAAAAGGGAATAGTATGTAAATTTCAGTTGGTGATATCACTCTGCATTTACTGCATGTAGATAAATTACACCATAAATCAAAAAAATAGACTGTATGACCGTACAATCTTTTTATCTCTGGTAAGTAAACTATACTCATGTGTATTTGCATACAATGTGAACACGCCTAATCAATTTCTGATCACTCAGTTGACTCACCAGTTGAGTCAATCCTAGTTTTTCCTCCTGGAAAGCCTCTGGGACTGCTGCTTAGGCAGCTGAAGATTCTGGGGCAGAGGCGTCAAGGATTAGGGGCCACCCACTTCGGCCCCTGTGAGCCAGCTTCTGTACCCAGCAAGAGTCACTTGCGTAGTTGCCCATGTAGTTCTCTTCATGTCAATTTATTTTTATTGTAATTTCATAGTGAAATATTACAACATTTTTTAAAAGACTGAAAACAAAATATTAAGAAAATTAGGTTGAATGATTTGAAGATCTCTATGGTTTTTTGGGGTTAGGCAAGGCAGTTATGAAGTATTTGAGGAAAGTCATGAAAACTCCAGATTCTCTTCAGAGAATGCTTCCCAAATATTTTCAAGTTTTCTCTCTTCTTCAAAGAAGCCAAATAAAGAATTTGGAGACAAAGCACTTTGATGCCTTTACAAGATAGACAAAGGTGATGTCCCTTCAGCAGATAACTACATAGATACAACCTTCTCTTTCCTCACCTTCACAAGCACTTATCTCAGTCTATAATTCATCAGTTTTGGAGTGCTTTGTATATTGATTCACATAGTACTCACTCAGTACAATACTTTTAGGATCTATTGAAGTTGTTTCATGTATTAATAATTCATTCTTTTAGCTGGGCGTGGTGGCGCACGCCTTTAATCCCAGCACTTGGGAGGCTGAGGTAGGAGGAGCGTTGTGAGTTCGAGGCCAGCTTGGGCTACAACGCAAGTGCAAGGCCAGCCTGAGTCACACAGTGCGACCCTGCCTCAAAAAACCAGGGCCCGGAGTTTGGCTCAGTAGCCTAAGTTCCTGTCTGATAGGCACGAGGTTGTGAGTTCAATCCCTGGTGCCGCAAAAAAAAAAAAAAAAAAAAAAATTCATTCTTTTTTTCTCAGTGGGTAATATTCCATAGTGTGGATATACCACAGTTCGTCTAACCTTCACTCACTAAAAGCCATTTGAGGGGTCTCCAATGCTTGGCTATTAAAAATAATGTGGCTATAAACATTTGTGTACAGGTGTTTATGTGATATCAGTTTTTACTTCTTTGAAATAAATATTCAGGTTTGTGACTGAATGGTTCATGTGGTAAATATACATCTTTAACTTTTTACGAAATTACTAGAAAGATTTCCAGAATGACTCTGCCATGTTCCATGCCTGCCAGTAATGTAGACAAGATCCAGTTTCTCTGTACTCTTGCAAGCATTTCTTTATTAGTATTTAAAGATTGACATTCTAATAGATGTATAGTGGTATGTCTTAATTTGAATTTTCCTAATGATCAGAAATATTGAACATTTTTCCCATCTTTATTTGCCATCCACTTATCCTCTCTATTGGAGTGGGCAAGTCTTTTGCTCATTTTTAATTACATTTTTTGGTTAAATTTAGAGAGATTTATTCTGAAAAGAAGTCCTTTGTCTCATGTGTCATTTGCAAATACTTTCTCTCAGTTGGTACTTTTCATTTCATCCTCTTAATTGGGTCTTTCACAAAACAAAAGTTTCTAATTTTAATAAAGTTCAGTGAATTCATATTTTTTCTTTTTGGATTGTGCTTTAGGTGCCATGTCTAAAAACTCTCTCCAAACTTTAGATCACAAACAGTTTCTCTGATGCTTTCATCTAAACTTTTTTTACATTTAGATCTATGAGCTTTTTTGAGTCCATGTACATGGTGCAAGAGGCAGGAAAAAGTTCATTTTATTGGCTGTTGACCGTCTTCCCATTTGTCTCTGCCAAGTGAGGTAATGACACCAGGTTCTACAGGAGTCTCAGATGTGAGATAATACACAGGGAGGCAGGAGGTCTGTGAGCCCCTTACAGAATATCAACAAATTACCCTCTCAAGTGTATCGAGAATGAACTCGATGTTATAGAAACCAAACAGACCTGTGAGTCTTTCCTCCAGAATCATATTATGCAACCAAATCTGGATCCTGAGGAGACTCCTAGGGCCCCTGGCACCACAACCCAGAGATAATTTCTGTTTGAAGAAGAATATGAACATTGGAAATTTCCATTACACATAATGACTTACTATTTAAGGGTAGGAGAGGAGTGTGTCTTACAGACTCATGGTTCTAGACGTGAAAAGCAGAAGTTCCTTCTACAACCTCCACATGAAGAAAGATAAAGTTTGACTCAACAAATGTATACTCAGCAGCTATTATGTGTTAGGAACTAGAAAATGTAGATGAGAGTAAATAAGACAGATCTATTTCCTGCTCTCTAGTGTAGGAGGTGAAGGGTGGAGTACAGGTAATTATGTAGAAACATATAATCTGTCTGCCAAGAACTTATGGTAGGATACTGAAGGAATGTATGACAATGATCTTAGTCCACACCTAGGGAATCCAGGAATGCTTCCTAGAAGTGACACCAAACCTGAGATCCAAAGGTGAATAGCGGAGAGGTAGGTAGAGTGGAACAGGTGGGCTGGAGGTAATAGAAAGAAAGGAAAGTCTTTAAGACAGGGATAAATGGTACACTCACTGGCTCAGTGGTGACAGAAAGCATGGTACAGTATGGAATCTCAGGCATCCAGCACTGCCGGTGTGTAGGGTGTAAGGGATGAGACCGGCTGGGTCATCAAAGAACTTGAAGATCATGGTTAGGACTTCACCCATTTATGAGGACACCAAGAATCTACCGGAGCACTTTGAGTAGAAGTATAATAAATCTAGATTTGTATTTCTAAGTGTCAGTCTGGCAAAATGGAGGCAGGCTGGTGGAAATCTAGGTAGCAGGCTTGGACATTAGTTAGGAGACTGTTGCTGGAGATGATGGAACAGGATGGGGCAGTGGGGGTGGAGAATGGTCGATGCATTTACACTGGGGTAGAATCTGAGGTTTAAGGAAGAGGAGAGGGATTCAAAGATCGTTTTGAGTGCCGGGGATTGGCGAAGAGAGTCATACAGAGGAACAAGAACTGAGTGGCTGTTGAAGATACAGTTGAGATTGGACCTCTGACTTGGGTACTCTCTGTGTAACAGCAAGCTTATTCCTTCTTTCTTGTTACTCTTTCATGTTTGATAGTTCTGATGAGCAGAAGAACTCTGTTTCTTGTAACTTTACCGCCTTGGTCCAACTTTGTCTCTGAGGAATTACTCAGAATTCATCCACCTCTGCAGGTTCACAGAGGCCCTTTAACAAACTCAGACATGGGTCATAGTCTTCCAAGCTTCCATCTCCATCTTACTCATGCCAGTTCCTATGGCCACTTCCCACTGGGCGTGGCTTCCTGATCCCTCCTCTTTCCCACTTTTAATCATGTAGTGCCCACTCTGAACAGCCAGAAACCAGAAAGACTCCCCTAGCATTTAAACACACAGTTTCTCTTGTTCAGAAATCTACCTCCCTTCTATGAACATTTAGGCCAACCAACGTCCCCCCAGTGAGATCTGTAGTCACGCTGGATATGGGGACAACAGGCCTGGGCCCAGTGTCTCAACTGGGGAAGCAGGTTTAACAAGGCTCTTACTGACTCATCCTCCAAGAGCAGGCAAACTGGCCTGTAAACCTGTGATCTGGCCTCCCAGGAAGTGCATTTCCTGACTTTTCCCCTCCAGTGAGAATCACGGCCTCCATACTATTCACTGACCACTGCTGGCTGTGTGTGAGTTTGGGTGGGAAGGGAGAGCACAACAGTGGGGCACTGGCTGTCTTCAAAACCTATGCAGCCTCACTGGGAGAGAGGATACACAAGGGGTGATCAGAGAGACCCTTCTCAGAGAAGTTGGAGCCACCGCTGGATCTTGAAGGACAGGGTCATTGTTAGCTGATGAGAAAGATAAGGATAGAAAAGGGAAGGTGCAAAACTCAGAGCACCTAAGGGGCCCAGGAAAGGAAAAGGAGACACTGTGGTGTTTGTAGACTCTATGCATGCAGAGGTTGAAAAAAAATGCAGTGGTGGTATCCTGGAATCATACTGGGACACCTGCTCTAGAGAAGAGACTCTCCTGTGAGCTGCGAGGGCCACCAAAGGCTCAGACTTGAGTTGAACACGAGTAAAGTGGTGATGGTTTGGTATCTGGGAATTCTACCCGCTGTTGTCCCCAGGGGAACAGAGCTCTGGAATGTCATGGAGGATAAAACCCTTGCAGAGAATTCACAGAGAAGAAAAAAATGAAGCGAAAAGCAAATGGTTCCAATGAGTGGCCTGAGAAGTGCTTTGAATGGCAACGATAAAACTTGGAATCTAGAAGCACATCTGTCTGTCTACTTTTCAGCACCTCTTGTTTCAAAATTATTAAGAGTTTCAAGAAGACAACGTTAAATCAAGCAGAGGGCCCTTTCAAGCAAGGCGCCCCATGGATCATCTCAAGTTGCCTGTCCATGATCCTGGACCTGTATGGGAGCACAGATGAGAGATGATTGCTATCTGAATTCACACAATGGGTCCATGGGGGATTCCACACTCAGTGGACTCACAGTGGTTTCCCTCTCTGGCCTGGGAAGGTGGTAGCTTACGCATTCAGTTTATGGTTGTTGAAAAAACAATAGAAAAAGGGATAGGAAATCTGAGTTCCAATCCTGGTCTTGCTCCAACATTCGTGTGGCTCTTTCAAATTTTGGGTCTTAGTTTTCTGGCTCTTAGTAAGTGTTCAGGATATTGTTTCTCTGCGTCTGTAAAGGAGGTTCAGTTTTAGGATTCCTAATGCATGGCCTCTTGTAGGCATATCTGAAAGAGGACACAGTTTCCAATGGTGGCTCTTTGATTGCAAAATGAACGCAGTGAAATGCCTTTGTATCTCAGAGAAAATTCCAGATAGTATTTTTGAATTACAGTGCCTTCCTATTTCTTTAGAAAAGTCATTTTAGGCAATTCTCTAAAGCATATATGTGAAAAAACTTCAGGTTTAGTCTTAGCCATTCCACCAACTCTCTGTAGGCAACTAAATTCTCTTTGCACCATTTCCTCTTCTGTAAAATGTAGGAATTGGACTGAAGATCTCTAAGGTCTTTTTCAGATCTCAGGTCTGCATTTCCCTGATTCTAGGAAGAAACTTGTCCCTCACTTAGCATCACATGGCACTGCTGATTTAACTACTTCTGCTGATCACTGTAAGTTCACCAAGGTCAAGAATGCTGTGTGACCCATCTCTGAACCTCCAGTTCCTGGCACAGCAATGCAGAGTTGAATGGTGAGAGGTGTCTGCAGAGGGATAAGGTCTCTGGGGGAGACACTTGGAATAAAAGTGCCAAGAAAGTGAAAACAGAGATGCAATTAGAAGCATCAAGGGAGATTGCATGCTAGGTGTATATCAAATAATACAAGGGAAACATGAAAATTTAAGACTAAAAGAAAGCCATCAGGTTTTATCATTAATTCAAAGTGACCTCTGAGAGAAGTTATGATGCCAAAGATTAAGGAAAGGAGACGGAAAGATGAAGACGTGTGGACATCAGACATAAATGACTTTCTCAAGAAATGTGTTGGAAGAGAAGAGAAAGATAAGATGGTTACCAGGAACGTGGTCACAGGCAGACGTTGTAGACAGTGTAAAGAATATCTTCAAAATGCAATCTAGGGCTTTCTGTATATCTTAAACTATCAACAGTAGTGTCTGATCAAAGAGGAAATGAGCCCGTTCCAAAATCCATCTGTTTTTGCAATGTGGTCCAAGGAGGCACAGACACATAGTGGGAAAAGCTACAGCTCCAGTGTGAGGAGTTCAGAGCTCGTCTCTTCTTGTAATTCTTTATGTGGCCTTGGGCACATTTCTTCTTCTCTGTGAGTTGCATTTCATTGGAAAAGCAGAAGTTTGAAATGAGTGATTGGTTTATTTTGGCTTGTTCCAATTCTTGAGTGTTACAGTCATCCTGAAAAGTAGCACACTTATCTGTGGTTTTGAGGCAGGACTGTGATTAATGTGGCCACTGAGGTACATGGGGAAAAACTGGTCTCATAGGAGTGGGGCACCTAAGTCCTCCTTGGAAATCCACACTCAGGTCGCTGGTGAGTGCCTAGTATTGGCATCAGGTCTGACGGGAAAACCCACATGCTTGTCAACAACATTCTGGACTCTCCCGCTTGGCTTATGACATTAGGCCGGCAAAATCATGTTGGCAAAGGAAGGTTCATGTCTGGCCATGTGTTGATGGCATTAATGAAAATTGGTATTGCCTTTGGGGACTAAATTCCTGAGTGAGTTCCAAGTCCTAAGTTCATAACTTGGTTTGCCCTTTGTCAGCCAAACTGCAACCACTCGGGATTAATGGGAGGTGGGTATATCTTAGTCATTGAATGTATTATGAAAAATTATTCATTAAACATAAGCAATAAGCAAACTTTATATACATTCAATGTAGTATGTTAGATGAGTGGATAAATGGATGACTTACTGAATGGATGAATAGATGAACGGATGTTACAAATCAAGAGAGAACTTGGCAACGAGCTAGGAGAACTAGGGTCTGTTCCACAATAGCATTCATCAGCTAGGTGTATGAACAAAGACCTGGTTTAGTTCTAAGTGATAGAGACTTAAACCATAGTGCCTTGTGAGGAAATAAGAAAGAAATATATTGAACAATACAGCACAAAAAATGATCGAGAATTGTGAAAATTCCCTTCCCTATCGTAGTTTCTCCCAAGTCCACCTCATCTTTAGACAGTCTTTCCCCACCCGTGGCCCGATTTGCCACCAACACTGCCAGGCTTACATTCTTATAGCTTTGCAAGACCAAAGGAATGAGTATTTTCCCTTGATTGGCCTAGAGAAAGTCTTCAAGAGAGTCCTTCGTGGTCCAGCTTAGGCCATGTGCCCATCACTGAATAAACCCTGTGGCCAGGAGGTTGCAGAGCCCTGAATGATGGGGCCCATGATGGGCCCATCCACAAAATAGAAAGGTGATGTCACCCACAATGAAACCCCCGGAGTGAGAGTGAGTGAAGTGTGCATTCCCAGAAGAGAAAGGGATGGATGCTGGCAAAAACCTCCGAGGTCCTTCCCCACAGTGCTGTGGCTGGGATCTGAAATCACCCCCAAATTCTCTTTGTGTTGAAGACTTGGTTGCTTATGGGGTTTTAGCAACTGAATGGATCATGAGGGATCTGACTTCATCAAGTGGAGTAATCCACTCATGAATTCATAGCTCAGTGGGCTTATTAGGAGGTGAGGCCTAACTGGATGCATGGGTCACCGAGGGCAAGCCTTTAAAGGACATAGCTTGTCCCCAAACCCTTTCTTTTGGACTCCGCTCACATTTTGCTTCCTGGCTCCCATGAGGCCAGCAGCTTTCCTCTGCAACAGACTTCTACCATGAAGTTTCTGCCTTGGACTCAGAAAACCATGGACTGGAGTCAGATAAACATGAACTGGAGCCAGATAAACATGGACTAAAACCATAAGCCAAAATAAACCTCTTTTGCTTAAAATTGTGTAAGTCAGGGATTCTGTCCCAGTAATGGAAAAGTGACTGATCCACTAGGTGAATCCACAGCACCCCTCTGTCACGTGGAAGCTCTCAGCTCCACCCCTGCCCTGTCCTCACTGCGCACAGCTTTCTTGTGGTGTGAAAACCCTTTAAAATGAACTGGGGTGGGGGAGGTTCTTGTTTCCACTTGTGCTGCATTCATCACCCACCACAGCTCCTCTTCCCTCTTGAAACCTTCCCTGACATCTGGACTCCATATGCCTCCCTTTTTTGACCTGGGTCACTTTTCACGTTGTGCAACTTGACAACTAATCACTAAGTGTTTCTTAGGCAGAAAATGTGTCCAGATTTTTGCAGGCCCAACAAGAAAAACTGCAGTGAACAAAGATCCTCACTTGCTTTGGGAACTCCCAATTGAATGACCTCACATTGTTCTCTAATTGCTTTCTGAGTGAGTCTAATCCAGAGCAAAACTAGACTCCTCAGCTGCCAAGCCATGGCTTAGCCCTGTCTCAGGTCACCAAGGTCACTCTAGGGTGTTCCATCCTACCTGTCAGTGGTATGGTTGGAATCCCTATCTTCTTGCAAAGGGACTCAGCAGCCACAAGACCTCTTTTCTGCTACCTCAAAGCACTTGGCTTGCTTCTCACACATCTCACTGGGGCCCTCAGCCATGCTATCAAGTGCACCGTCACCCCTCTGTTATCAGTGACTTCTGTTTTTGGCTCCTACAGTGAACTTGGATATTCTTTGGATTTAGCTGCCACCAGACAGGGGAAGGAAAAAATTCTTGTCTGGCCTGTTTCAGAACATCTTGCACTGCCAGACACAGGGTGGTGGCCTCCCAATCTGTTCCTTTAGTCAATAAATATGTTCTGAATGTCCAACATCCTTTTCCTGCCAAATGTGCTAGAGACACAATGGTGATTACTCATGCTGAGCTCTGTCGTCTAAGAGCTCACCCACCCCTGATGTGAATGCCCTGGCTCCATGGTGATCCTCCATCCATCTTCAAGAACAAGGGAAATCAGGGGCATAGTATCAGTACCCAGAGTGCCTTGGGGAAGAAAGTAAAGGGGTGGGGGCTGCCATTATGAACTGCTCAAAATGCTCTGTGTCATTTGTCAATCAGGTCCCTGACTTTGGCTATGCAACCAGCTTGCCTTTTCTACATCTACTACCACTGGCCACATAATCTGGGTTTAGCCATTTACTAAGAAGAGTCAATGAGGGCTTTCTTGGATGCTTACACCAGTGTGCCCAAATCTGCCATGAGCAGGCTCTGAAACCTTTGTGTCATTCATTATCTTCTTGTCATTTACCATAGGTCTGCCTGCTGGAGACCAGCTCCAGGGACAGCTGATGATGGAGTCTCCAGTGAAGAGAGGCAAATGGAATTGAACTGAGAAAACTGAATGTCCATCTCCAAGGCACTATGGAAACCAGTTGGCTTTCTTTTTTTAAAGGAGAAACATTTCCTGTTCCATGTGTTGTCCTCCGTGGAATAGCTCACGAACTTCCTCTGAAAGTGAGCACTTCACTGCCATATTTCTGCTCTTTTTCCTTTGAACTCAGAGATGAAATCACTCCCAGGATCTCAGTCCCTTTCTCTATCCACCTCTCCTTTGTGACACTAAAACCAATCTCTGTCTTTCATAGCCACCCAGAGAGGGGTGGGGCTCAGCTAATGAATGTTTGAGGAGTCCTTTGAGATCTTGGATGAAAGGCACCTTATAAAATTCAATAAAAGGTAATAAGGGTAATTACTAACCCAGCTAGTCCCTGTCGGATAATTAGAGAGTTTTCCTCTGGCAGATTCTGAATTCATGTAGAAATTCATGGGTTCAGAAAACAAAACTGACTTAGATTTAGGGACACGTTATGCTTCCATCATTCCACGGTTGTGTTTTCGCGGAAGTCTGTGAGCTGGGTAGGACCTTTGAGTTGATATCCAGCCTCCTTGGATGCTAAGTTAAGCCAGCAAGGCCCAGAGAGGCAATGTGACTGGCTTAAAGCTGCACACTGAGTGTGTCAGAGCCACAGCTATGGAGTCCCTGGGACCCCAACTCAAGGGTTTCTGTCACTACCTTTCATAATGCATTCTATGCAATCTCTGCCAGACATGGGGTGGTGACCTTCTGGTCTATGACCTTCTATTACACAGCAGGGTTCTGGGACGAGAGTCACAGAGTTCACAAACCCCAGCTCTGACATGTACAAAAGACAGCCGTTGCCCAGTAGAGTTCAGTTATCTTGTGGGAAAAATGGGAACGATAATACCCATCCCATCAGGGTGTTGTGAGGTGCTGATGAGTGATGTGCGCAGAAGCACTGGCACAGGGCACGTGTTCAGTCCATGCTGTGTGAATAGAGTCTTGGCAGCTCGAGGGTTTGACCTATGGCTTGGCTTGCTGTAGTTGTGATCAGTTTATATTTACTGAACACCTACTGCAATCTGACGATTGTGCTAAGCTCTCCAGTGCTTTGTTCCATTGAGCCTTCATCATCAGCTGTGTGAAATGGAGGTTTAGGATGGTTAGTGAACTTGTCCAAGGTCACACAGCTCAAGAGGTGGCTGGTCTTGGAACTAGGCTCTCAGCCACCATGCCACACTGCCCTCCTCCCTGGAAGAGGCTTGCACATTATTGTGCCTGCATGGGGTTTCTATCAGCATTTTCTGCTGTGACACAGAAGAGGGGGATGGAGAGGAAAGGGGATGCTTGTAGCCTATGGTGAGTCATTGAAGCATTTCTGCCCTCATGGTTATGAGAGGCAAACTCTTCCTCTCACATGAGATTTAATTATTCTGAGGCTCTGCACTGATGGAAGAGGTTAAGCAACATCTCCAATAAGGGCGATCAGCACCAGCAGCTGAACTTGGAATCAAGAAATCTAGATCAAAGACCTCCTGTGAGTTGGAGCCATGTGCGGGCTGACTTGGGAAGAGCCAGATGACAGCCCTCTCCTGTGAGTCTGCACCATTCGCAGACTATGGGGGAGGAGAACAAGAAGTCAACAAGAAGCTAAGACCTCCTGTGAGTCAGCGCCATGCATGGGCTGACTGGGGGAGAGCCGGAGGCCAGCCCCTTCCAGCACGCGGGCAGGGAGACAAGAAGAGCTAATGTCCCCTCCCATAAGAGACCAGCTGATCCAGAGAAACATAGTCTGTGATGATAGCTAATGAGGTAAAATACAAATTAATGCTTGTAGTGTTTAGTGTTCCATTGACTTTGCAGGCCTAAAGCCAGTAGTCTGGTCATTTAGTCAGAGGATAACAATACGCAATATAGCATACATGGGGAGAACTCCTTCTGAAGGTGGTGGCCATTGTTAATTCCCTATTATCTTGTTTTGAAATCCTGTATCATTCTTATTGTTTTGTTTGTTTGGGTTTTATTCTGTTCTATCTTGTTTGATTTTGGCGTATCTAATGCCGTGGGCAGCTGTTTCAAAGATAACAAGATATATTATAGTAGCCTTTTTGGGTTTATTATTCTCTTGTTTTAAAGTCCTGTATTGCATTCATTGTTTTGTTTTTACTGGTTCTATTCTTTTTCTGTTTTGGTTGATTTTACTATGTCTGATGGTATGGGCAGCTATTTTGAAGACAACAAGAGGCATTATGGTAACCATTGTTGATTTCTTAATACCTTGTTTTGAAATCCTGTGTCACTTACACTGTCTTGTTTTGATTGGCTTTATTCTGTTCCATTTTGCTTGGTTTTATTCTCTCTAAAATAAAATTTAAAAAATAAAATCTAGATCAGGCCCTAAACTGCTCCCCAGGAAACATGTGCTTTGTTCCAGTGCCTTGACCTTTGGTCTTGGAGTCTTGTGGTCTTTATGTGGGTTACATGGATGATGGACAGCTCTGATGCATGATGCTCCTGACCTCACCCCTTGCAGGGGTTCTGCCAGGCTAAAGGGTAGTGACTGCGGAAGCCCTTTGTCAACTGCAGCTCTGTACACATGTAAGTCCTAACTTGCCACTCAGAGTTGAGAAGGTTTTCAGCTGAAAAACCAGGTAGCTGCAAGTGCCAGGCTGGTGGCTTTAGAGAAATTGACTCAGAACACTTGGCCAGCCAAAGACAATAAATCACATTATTGCTTTCCAAAGGATAATTCAGAGGGTGCACAGCTGTGAGCTCATATGGTTTGACTGGAAGAAGGAATTTTAGGAGACCAGGCCTTCAAAATTCAAGTGAAGATTCAAAGGAACTGAGGTCCCCTTTGTTTGGGTTTCATTTTTTTTTTCTCCAGTTGAGACCAAAGATTACACCCTGCTATCCCAAATTCTGTGCCTCTTTGTGCCAGAAGAGACCTGGCCCTGTGAAAGATCAGGTGAGGCTGCAAAGGGGCAAAAAAGGTGAACAAAGTGTGTCCTTACTCACTTCCTAAAAATCTCCTCATCAACCAAGGCTTCTTCAAACATCCCCCAGAAACTAGGGATTTGTGCTTCTGAGCCACCCTGCTCAGAGGGATGACTGAGTTAACCTCTGATAAACGTCCAGGGCTGGCCACAGGAATGACAGTGCCTAAGGGTGACACAGAGGCTACTGTGATAGCCACCCCAGGCAGAATTCCTTCCATTCTGCTGGGGGATGGTCATCTAACACCTCCCATGATGGAGAACTCATTCCCTAACATTATCAAACACCTGCTAGAAGTTGCCCCATATTTGCTGGCACCGTAAGTCTCTGTAATCCTCACCTACTGCTTGCAGGGCTGACTTCTGGAGGCACAGAGTTATGTAGAACCCTCTACAGTACTACTGGTATGGTGTCAACCCCAACGGAAAGGTTTTCAAGACTAAATCTCCTGGGGATAAAGCTCAGTAGCACAGTGCCTGCCTGGCAAGCATGAGGTCGCAAGTTTGATTTCCAGTACAAAAAGAAAAAGAAAAAAAAAAAAAACCTAAATCCCCTGTGTTAGAGTGGTTGAGTGGTACTGCTCTAAATGCACAGCTTTGCTTATCAGAAAGACTTGAATTTAAATTCTAGCTCAAAAACCCATTTACTGCACTGGAAATTACTTAACCTCTCTGGAATTTAGTATATTATACTTGTGTTTAAAACAAATGATAATCAGTAGCACCTCTCTGGATTGTGAGGATGTAAGATACAGACAGTGTTTGTCCATAGAAGGCTTTCCAAAAAGCCCAGTAGTCTTTATATGACAAGATTCATTCATTTGTTTTGATTCATTCATTTTTAAAATATTTACTGCAGTCTTACTTTCTGCCAAGTACTTTCCCAGATGCTCCTTATGGGAAAGTCAAATAAAAGAGTGGAAAGAAAGTGGGCTTTGCATCACAAAAACCTGCATTCCAATGCAAATGCCACCATTCACCAATGCCATGATCTTACACAGCTGACAGAGTGAACCTCCCTGAGCACCACTTACCTCATCTCTGTCCAGAGCCCCCGGCCTGGCTTAGCTTGAGGAGTCAACAGGTGGCCGCCATATTGAAGGGGTTGGGAGGGCCCAAGTCCATAAATGAACTTAAAATGAGGCTAAGATCAAGCAAGACAATGGAAATTTTATTATGTGAATTTATAGTAATCTTAATTTAATTGTATGTTCCTTAGTACTGGACTCCAAACTGCTTCCTTTGTCCACTTACTTCCCAAGAAATTACAGATTGTAGACAGAAGAACAAAGTCCTATCCGTTCAGCTATGTTGTATTGTGGACACCCACAGGAGTCTTCTCCATTAAGGATGGAAACTGTACCAATGAGACAGCCAAACACCTGCATGGAAGAAAAGTCTGACTGTGTTTCCGACTGCGAAGAAGTTTCTGTAGTTCCACTAAAAAGGAAACTAAGGTAGAAGAACAGGCACACAGACTGGGACAACACAAAGGAAGATGGCAGTTAGAAGAAGGCGGCTCAGAAGGCCCAAGGGCACCCAGGCTTCCTGGCTGTGCAGGCACCAGGCTGGGGCAGTGCTGGGATCCTTCCTGATGATCATGTCTGGCTCAGGAGCCACTCAGCACCAGATCCCCGGTTCAGGGTCTCTGGGGGACTGGAAGGCAGTGACTGACAAGGATATCTCAGCTAACCCTACTCTTTCTCTTCATCTGAGTCACTGGACCCAGAGAGAAGCAGGTGGGCAGGAGAGCAATAGTTTCATTTCTCTCCTAAGTTGCTCATGCAAAGTGCTGTCCTGCTTCTGCTTCAGAACCCATGAAAAACGAAAGCTATGGTTGTCACCTTGGGCAAAAAGGTGTAAGAATCCACATTCTGATTCCGAGGACCTGGGCAGAGGCTGAGATCTTGGTAACACTGAAGCTGTCCTGAAACTCTGCTGTGAAACCAGAAAACATGCTTTTAAAACATGCTTTTGGCTAGGATTGGAGGTCCTGTTCAACTCTGCTACTCCCCTTCTGGGTGTCTTCCCAGAAGAATTAAAACATCATACCACAGCAATATATGTGCACTCATGTTTATAGTGGCACAATTTGTAATAGCTAGGTCTTGGAAACAACCTGAATACTCATTGTATGGGTTTGACCCTGTGTCCCCCTCAAAGCCTCATGTAATCATGGATGGGGCTGAGGCTGGTGTTTGTGATTGTTGTCTGGCGCTGGGATTGATGCGCTGTACCTGCCCAGGGGTGGAACCAGCTTACAGTGTAAGTACAGCAGGAAGGCATGTCCGCTCTCTCTTGCCGGTTCATGCTTGCTGTTGAAGCAGCCATGAATGGCAGCCCTGCCACACCACACTGCCTTGGAGCCAACTGAGTATGGACTGAAACCCCCAAGAACTGTAAGAAATAAACCTTTCCTTCCCTAATTTTGGGCGTCAGGTATTCTGTCTCAGCAATGAGAAAAAAGTAACTAAGACGCTCATTGACTGAGGAATGGATAAAAAAGATGTATTTTTATACCATAGAGTACTACTCAGCCCAAAAGAAGGATAAACTTGAGACTTTTATTGGTAAATGGGTGCAACTTGAACCCATAGTCATTAGTGAAATAAATCAGACTCACAGTATGTAAACATCATGTTGTCTTCCCAGTATGAGAAATTGAAAGAGTAAATAAGGTCTAAAATATACACTAGATATTGTGAAATGGGAAGAAATTGTTAAAAAGGAAAAAGGAACTAGGGTAGGGGAACAGGGAAAGGAAGAAAGGGAAATGAGAGAAAAAATGCAAGTTATTTATACTATTAGTATCTCTTAGTTCTCAGAAAAGGAAGGTTTGGTCTAATATTGATTGGAGAATTTTTTATCTTGTACACTATTTTAAAGATAATATGCAATGTATTATCTATTGTTATTCTATAATCTTGTTATGAAATTTTTTTACCTTTTTTGCATAAAATAACAAAATTTAAAAATAAAACATGCTTTCGAATCATTAAGAAAGACTTTCAAGGAGAGCGGCTCTCAGGCTAGGAGCGAAGGCAGACCCAGGCGAACACCCACTGCATTCAGCACCTCCTCACCGGGAAGGCTCAGCCGGAATGCAGGGCTGAGTCCCTGCCCTCATCCTCAGGCCCAGGCAGGGGACAGAGTCACGTGGGGCCCCTGTGAGTAGAACCAGGGCTCCAGAGCTATGCCCGAGGGAAAGATCAATCCGTGAAGGCAAAAACAAAAACTCCTGCAGAACACAAGCCAGCAGCCAGGGAACACGGCCATGCCAGCCTCGAACTGGGGCAGTTGGGCAAACCAGTCCTGGGAGACTGCGGAGCTGCTGGTTACTGGAAACTGGAGACTGATACGGGTGAAGGAGTCAGAAATGGCATCGATTTTAACTATGGTCTTAAAAATCCAAGATGATGAGCTGAATTCAAAATGGACTTCAAAAACAAGAAAGAAAGAATGAATGAATGAATGAACAAACGAATGAAAGAAAGAAAGAAAGAAAGAAAACCTTGCTCTGTTGTCAGAATGTCCTGATGCCTGACAGAAGCAATCACAATCCTTCCTGCAGAAATGAACATCCAAAACCCCAAAGCAGAAGTAAACCAATGAGCAAAATAAAAGATACAGACAGGAAACAGGGAGATAGATCTTTGGGAAATGGGAAGAGGACCAAGAGATGGAGGTGTCGGACGGAGGAAGAGGATGTAAAAAGACTTAAAATGCATCATGTACCCACGACCCACAATGCCTGTATTCATTATGAACTGTAAATATGTGCTACTGAAATAAACAAGAAAAGAAATGCATCTCTGAATGACAGAATGCATCTGCCCCCAAAAAAGGGCTGACAATGAAAACCATGACACACACAAAGAGACAGATGGTCTCAGGGGACAGGGAGCAGAAGCAGCCAACAGGGGAACCAGCCGGAACCGGCCGAGACTTCAGGAACTGGGACACACAAAAGCAATAGTTTAAAGAAACAGAGGAACCAAACTCTGGGCCCAAAAAAACAAACAAACAAAAACTAGGGCCGGGAATTTGGCTCAGTGGCTTAAGTGCCTGTCTGGCAGGCGCAAAGTTGTGAGTTTGACCCCTGGTGCCACCAAAAACAACAACAACAACAACAACAAAAAAGAGGAATAAAAAACAAAACAAAACAAACAAAAACGAGCCAAGAGCAAGAGACTAAAAATGACCAGGAAGATTTGAAAAATCATACAAGTGCCCACTCATAACGGATAATTTTCTTTAGTTTCCTATTCAAGCCAATGTGGTACTTAATTTTTCCCACGACTCTGGTCGCAAACTGACTTGGATGAGAACGGAATCAAAGGTCAACATGGAATCTAACCTTTCACTGAATTTGATGCAGTTCTTGTCCAATTCGGTTTGCGACCAGAATCGTGGAAAAAATGAAGCTCATGAACAGAGGCGCTGGCATATACTTGTCCATCAGAAAATTCAGAAAATGCCCCCTGCGCCATAATCATTAAACGCCACTTGGGGGAAACGGCCTCACGAGTGCTCTTCCAGAATCGCCCCTCCGCCCCTCACCCTTCTTGGGCCAAGACCACGGCTTCCCACACCCGTCCTCAAGACCCGGGCCAGCACCGCTTTCGCCCAGCTCGCTGGAACTTTTAGGATTCACACGGGGGTCCCCCCTCATCTCACTCTCCCCCAGGGACAGCAAGGACAGCAACCAGCCAGCACGATCTGGGCTTCCACTATTGCACTGAACCCCTACCAAGCTTCATCAAACTGAACGGAAAGCTTAGTGCTCCCAGGAGGTTGAGAAATCTTCGGGGTGACCGCCAAGTGCTATGTCTGGGGGCAGGAAATGTTAATGCGGGTCCCGATCTAGGGGTGGCACCCTCCTGCCCTCCGTCCCATACCCGTCTTACAGCAGTACCTTGAAGCAATCCCCTCACCCCGCAGCAAGACATTTACAAACGCTGAAACTCCGCAAAACACAACAGCACGTGCACCCGAACCAGATAAAATACAACGCTTTAGACTAAAGTCTGACTCCCGGGAGAGAACTGGAAAGGAAGCTTCCTCGCGCCCTCTTGTGGCTAGATTCAGCAATGCAGGGAGACCCTAACCAGTCCTGCTAAATGATGGGGACGAGGTCCTGCCTGCCTTCAGGAGACTTTACTTTCCCCCAGAGACGATGGAAAACGCAGCCAGGCAGATGAGTGAAGAGGATCCCTTCGGATAATGAAAAGTAAAGGGTGCAAGCCAAAGCACTGAAATGGAGTGCCTGGTGGAGCTGTGTGTTCCAGGAAGGCTGCTCCAGTGGCCGAGCTGAGCCCTGCACAGCAAGAAGTTACTACAGGGCCAGCATCCTGGGCAGTGCAAAGGCCCTGAGGCCGGAGTGACCTCAGGGCCTCTGAGCACAGGGGAGACCAAGTGGCAGGTGGCAGAGACAAAGCAAATATCGCAGTAAGCTTGGGTGAGGGGCAGGCATTGCCGGGAACACCCATTTCCTCCAGGTGGAAAACGGGGTCTGTTTCACAATTTCATGCCTGTGCTTCCCCATTCCTTCAGCCAACGCAGCCTAAGACCATCCACTCCCTCATCTCTACAGCCACCGCAGCCCGAGTTACCATCCTGTCCTGCAGGGCTTCCCCGGGGACCCCCGGTCCCTTTCAAAAGCCATTCTTCCTCGCTGAGAAAGTGGCCTGCTTCACGCAGGTTAGAACCTCGGCCTTGCTCAGAACTCTTCAGTGGCTTTGCACTTGGAAAACCCAGCTCTGCCTAGATACACCCGGTCTTTCTTCCTCGGGTGCCTTGCATTAATGGTTCCCTACACCCGGAAGTCCCCCCCACTTCCTGTTTGAATCCGCCAAGGCTCAGTTGAAACCAGTCCTTCCCTAAGTGTTCTCTCCCATAAAACCGCCAAGTGACTTAATCACACTCTCATATTAATTTCCTTCATGGCACCTATCAAGTAATTATCTCACTTATCTGAGGTTTGGTTTTTTTTTGGGGGGGTTGTTGTTGTTTTTGTTTTGCTTTGTTCTGTTTTTTGTCTTTTTTCAGGTTGGATTTTGAAATCCACTTGGGCAGGGACACAATATTTCCTGCTGTCCGATGGCTTACTCATCAGCTGTGTGATCCTGGACAAGTCGCCAACCTCTCTGGGTCTCAGTTTCATCATCGGGAAAGGGGAGGTGATAATGCTACCCACTTCGTGGGACTATAGCGAAGAATGAGTGAGTTCATAAATGTGAGGCGCTTCCGATAGTGCTTGGGACAAAGCAAGAGCCACGCGATAAGAATAATTAATAATAATGGCTGTCATGATTGTTGTGTGACTGGCCAGGGCTTAGTGCTAGAGGAGGGGACCCACACTCCTAGCTCAGGTCGGGCTGTGTTACAGCGGGGGCTGAGATGAGCTGTGGGTGGGGGCGGGGCGGTCAGGTCAGGAACCGCCGCCTCGCGAGGGCGCTGAATCTCAGAATTCTCCCACCTTCCAGGGCAGAGGCGGGAAAGGGCAGGTCACGTCCCTGTCGTTCGTTCTTTGTTAACCAGGGGGACGAGACATAGCAGAGAGGAGCCTCCCAGCCCCTTACCCGCCCCTCAATGCTGCGGGCCGTCACCTGTCACCGCCCAGAACAGGGTCCCGGCACGGTTCCCTGCGGTACAGTGCGCAGTGGGGGACCGGCTGCGGACTGCGGTGGGGGTCTGTGCGGAAGCGCCCTGGGCAGGAGCCGGATCCTGGCCTGGCTCACGGCGCCAAGGCTGGGCTCAAACCAGGGAGTGGGCGCTCAAGAGAGATTTCATGCACGAATGGATGAGTGAGCCAGTAGAGGAGGAGACAGTCCCTGCTCTCAGGAAGGGATGGAGGAGGAGGCGACAGACCCGCCGAGGTCAGCCCTGAGCAGCACGCACTGTGTCAGGCATGGGGTGCAGGAGTGGGGCGCGGAGGCCCCGTGGAGGGGTCAGTCCTCGGGATAGGGAGCCTGACCGGCCTGCGGGGCAAAGGGGACCCGGGAGGCAGGGAGAAGGGAGGACACAGAGGGCAGGGGCCACCGAGCGGGGCCAGGACGGTGGAGCACTGCGAGGGGTGTGAGGAGACGGTCTGGATGGTGGTGAGGCAGGAGGTTAAACAAGGACAAGTAAACAGCAGAAAGCCACACAAGAAGAACTGAGAAACCAGACAGGGTAAGGATGACTGTGTCAAGAGTATCAGTAGGCAGTAGATGGAGATTACCTTGTCCCCTTAAGAGTCCCAGGCATGGGCAACCCCAAAACTATATACCCCTGGCCTACATCCAACCTCAGTGTGGTTTCAACACCCCACCACACACACACACACACCCACCCCAAGCTCTAGATCCACTACAAGCCTTGTACGGTCAAAACCCCCCTCCGAACGGGTGGACAGACTCAGGTACCCAGTGGGCCATGACTCCTGTCAATTCCTAGTCACAGGGCCGCCTGTAACCCCACTACCTTAAGAGGCGCTGTACCTGTTCCTACTGGGGCTGTGAGTTCTCACTGCCTGCTCTTACCCCGCACAGCGTACTTTTGCTGTAAACAAAACTTACTCTTGTTATTCTCTTTGAGTGTCCTGCTCTGTGCTTTGTCCCAGACACCAAGAGCCTGGCCATGACGTCCCTGAGACCTCCCGTCTGCTCTCAGGATGCTTACGCTGCGGACACACTCGGTTCCAGTGCGTCCTAGTCCTCCACTCGCCCAAAGCCTAACTTCAAACTGTACCGTGTTCTGCAGAGCCTGCTTCCCCAGCACTGGTGTTCTAAAGTCGGGTGGGACACAGGGAGCTGGTTCTACCCAGAAACCCATGGGTGTCCGCTATCAAGCAAGGCCCAGGGCTCCCTCAGGCCTCGGGGAGTTGGTCCTTAGCCTCCGGATCTATGGGCCGAAGTGGACTGTGCCCCGCGCCGCAGCCCCACCTGTGCCATGGGGGTCAGCCACACCCCGCCCGCTCCCTGGCAGCCACCGCCACCGCCTCTCGCTGCCCCACCCTGCCCGAACATTGGCAGAAGGAGGCTGGAGGAGCCAGGCGCCTGCCGGGTCTGGGAACCTGAGCTTCCCTGAAATTCAGAGACCTGGAGGACAGAGCTGCTACTTCCTGAGGCCTGCGGGACAGCGAGGCTTCGTCCTCGGCCCCTTAGCACGCGAATTTCACCGGCCGCCATGCTCCTCCGCAGTTTTACAGGGCTTCACGGCCTCCAGCCCATGCTCACCCCGGGCATCTACTCTGAGAGAGGAGCCGGAACATCAGTGAGACCCAGGGCTTCCCACAGCGGCGCGGCGGCAGGCGGGAGGCCCACCGCCCTCGTCTGGTCCCAGAGACTCATGGTGCCGAGTGGCTGCAGCCTTGCTCACCTTGGAAGTTCGAATTCCAAGGCCAGGCTTCCGAGGCCTCATACAAGTCTGAGAGAAGGACGGGGGTGGAGGGGGGGGTGGGGGA
>RJWM01014239.1:0-51088 GCA_004363535.1 Dasyprocta punctata | reverse complement strand
GGAAAATGTGTGTCATTAGAACCATGGCATTCAATTACTTTCCTGGCCACTGAAGAAGCAAAAACCAGAGTCCTCGGTAAAATGCAGCCCCACCCAGACTCCACTTCAATGAAGAGTTGGGTTGAGTTTAAAATCTAATTAAGAGAAGACACCCTCTCTAATAGGAGGGAGGCTGTCCCCAGGGGAGCACACCCAGTAGGACAGGTGCTCCCGGCTCACCTGGCAAGTGGGGAGAGACAGGTTGGGTGGCGTTTTCCTGACTGCACACATCTGCTGAAGGGTGGAACCCAAGAAGAAAGTCACTAGTCCGTGTATTCAGAGGCTCAGATGACTTCAGGAGTGACTCTTAAAGACTTGGGGTAGAATGCTGGAAATAAGAGCCCTTGGGGACTTCAGCTTATTACCAGTCTTGGGGTGGGCCACACTCAGATGCTGTTAGGAGAGAAGACTGCCTCTAATGTAGTGTTTTACAGTGAATGAAGGACTCCTTGAAATTGAGGAGTGCTTGTTTGGATCTGAGCTCCAAGCCTGAAGGAGTAGATTGTAACTGGCACGTAAGGTAAGATGCAGAACAGAATTCCCGGTTGCAGAAGCACATAAAGGAACCTGAGATGTCTTCTCATCTCTTCGGTCTCCAGCACTACTGACTTTAGATTCCCCAACCGACTGCCTGGACATGAGTGCGTGGAAATTTTCAATGCCACAGCTGCAGTGGGGACTCCAGGGCACCACAAAGCAGATATCCCAAGACCCAACAGTTAACACGCCATGCTAGGGGGCCTTTCTTATGACTTCTTCATGTGAAATAACTTGGTTTTATAGACTTTTTTTTTTTTTGACAGAATAGACAATCCTTTCTAGAAAGTTAAGATTTTAGCTAAGTCTTCTGGGAAAAGGGTACTAAATCTGCATATATTTCATACCTCAAAGCTCAAATTATCTTGCCATAAGTAATTTTTGACATCTCTACAGGTAGAATGGAGTTTGTCCACTTGCAAGTCAGGTTAGATGTTCCATTCAAAGTTTATAATTGACAAAGACTCTCTCCTTGACCAAATGCCAACCATGCTCCCCTGAGAGCCCCTTTTTTTCTCAACCTTGGCCCATGAAATTTTTTTTGGCCCATAAAAATTTGAACAAATGTTAATATAGTTTCTAACAGCTCAAAGCCTCCTCCTAGTCCCCTTTAAAATGCTTGCCTGAGGAAACTCCAGGGGGGAGAAAATAACCAGCTATTCATCCCTGTCCACTTGAAGGCAGGGTCTGTCTCCCAGATCTGTGGGAGGAGCGGGGCCTGACTTCCACAAGTGACAGTTAGCAAACCTACATGCCAACTACTCTGCCACTTTTGAAACGTTTCACTCCCCTGACTCCGATCAAGGGCCCTGCCATTTCTCTCCCCCATTCTATAATTTTCTTTAAAAAAAAAATCCTCAGTTACCTAATGTCATAGTTACTTCCTAATTGCTGGGACACAATAGCAAAATGCCTGACACCAAAAACTTACAGGGAGGAGAAGTTTATTTTGGCTCACCTTTCAGTCCATACCTGGCTGGCTCCAAGGCCTGACACCATGGCATGGGGCATGGCGGAAGACAGCTAATCACAGCATGGTGGACAGGAAGCAGGGATAACCAAGGGAGGAGCCAGGGAGAGCAGCAGTCCTTCCAGGCCAGGCTTCCAGTGGCCTGACTCTTCTGACCAAACCCAGCCCCCAGTGGCGAGTCAGCCGGAAGCCCCCATGATCTAATTACCTTTCAAAAGTCCTGACTGAGCACCTAATACTTTGAGGGGGAGAATCTAGATATAAACCATAATACCTAGAGCCTTTCTTCTACCATCAATAATTACTGAGTAAAATGTTTTCACTGCTATAGCTAATGTTCAGCTATGTTTCTCTGTCCTGTAACACAGACAATGTATCAACATTCTCATTATGCTATCACATTAGGGGAATCTTTGGTTACTCAGTATACCTTGAGTTTTCCCTGTGTGCTTTGGCTAGAGTACAGCTCTTATTTCCTTCTAACCAAAAGAATGTTGCATGTGATATATTAAATAACAAGCAAGAGGCTGCCTTTCAACTTCCAACAATGTGCGGCCTAGATTATAACTACTGTGTGAGCTTTGGCAGGTAAACAGAGGGGCCTCCTTAAGTGAGATAACACAATGTAAGTAATTACTGGAACAAAATAAGCACTTAACGCATAGGAAGCTGTTTGGAGATGGGATTTCAGTTGAATTTTGAAAAAATAGATTCATTCATTCATGAAGCATATTTTTAAAGCTCTTTTCAAGCCCTGTACTGGGCAGGGGGGTAAGAAGGAGATAAATAGGTGGGGTTCCAGGCCTCACTGAGCTTCCATTTTGTTGAAGAAAAGGGGGAAAATAATGAACACAATGAATGCAATAAGCACAGATTGTTCTGGATTATGTGGAGGAAACAAGTGTGCTATGTTTGCTCCTAACAGGATGTGGGATCTGCTTTCATCAGGTGAGACGAAGTGACATTCAGGCTGAGACCTGTGATGGAAGAACCAGGCCCACACAGTGAGAAGAAAGCATTCCAGGCAGCAAAGCAAGGATGAATGTCTGGAGGCAGCGAAATCTTTCCTTTTCAAGGAAGGGGAGAGACAGTGGGGGAAAGTAGTCGCTTACACAGTTGGTGGTAGGCAGCAGGCAAATCCAGAGGACCTCGTAGGCCATGATAAGCTGGAATTTCACCCATAAAGAAGGGGTACGAAATAGGGCAGAAACAGGTCAAAGGCAGCACAACAAGCAATGCATGTCTGTGTGGGAGCCAGTACAACAGCTTGACTAGAGACCATGATTTTAGCTAGACTCTAAAGGCCTTGAATAACCTTCGATTTTTACTTCCTGTAAGCAATGGCATGGTGCTGATTATTGATCAGAAGAATAATTTAATGAACTAAAAACTTGCAGAGGTCTGTTACATCTTATATACTGTGGTAAGGAGTACAAAATACATAAGAAGCATTCTCTATGCAGTTAACTGAATCTTCCTAAAAGTTATGTCTTAGGGATATTCACCAATTGATGGTGAAGAAACTAGTATCCAAAAATATGGCTGGGCCTATTGCAGTAGCCCTCACTTATGTTACTTGTCCTCTTGTCCCTAAACAATTTCCTCTTCTCTACTCTGCTCTGTTCTGCCCTGCCCTGCCCTGCCCTGCCTCCCCTCCCCTCCTCCTCTCCTCCTGCTCCTCTCTCTTTCTCTCTGTCTCTCATTTTCTTGGCACGTAAGCATGCTTTTTCACTCTCCTGACATATCATCCAGCTCCAGCTTTAAGACAATAGATTTTTTCCCCATTTTTAAACTTTATTTTAAAAACAAAAAGATAAAAACAATACAGAATTTCAAAAAAATAGGAAATTAATACTAGTTAATACATTGCATATTGTTATCTTAAAAGGAGTTGTTCAGATTACAAGACTTACGCATGAAAGAATGATCAAACAATGAAAGCACAAACTGTTCTTTTTGATGAACTAATAAAGATTAGTAGTATAGCTATCTATCTTGTACACACACACACACACACACACACACACACATACACGACTTTTGGAAAATCTCCAACCATTTAACTCCTCTCCTCTAGCTTACCATCTTGCTCTCCTTTCAAAGCGAAACTCCTTGGAATAGTCTAGGCATTCCCTGTCCACACTTCCCTATGGTGAATCTCCAGTTTAATATATCATAATCTGGCTCACTGTAATCTCCAACCAATCCCACTCCAGCCTACCACTACACTGAAACTACTTTCCTAAGATTAACATTTACATTCAAATTATCATATGTAATGGATAATCTCCTTTATTTATCATTCTTCATCATTTTTTTTTCTGGTTTTCTAGAATTTGTTGTTGAGTAAATCATATTATCTCCCGAACCCACTTTGGTTTCCTGAGATCACCTTTCTTATTCCCCTTTTGTCTCTCTGTTCCTTCTCAGCATGCTTGTCTATGGTTTATCTCTTACACACTGATGTCCCTTAAGGTCTAATCCTCTGCTTAGATCTCCTCACCCTGCCCTCTCCTTCTTCACCTGGGATATTGCTAATATAAATGTCAGTTCTATTTTGCATTTGTGTGTGTGTGTGTGTGTGTGTACCAGGAATCAGACTCATGACCTCGTGCTTGCCAGGCAGGCACTGTGCTGCTCAGCCATATTCCTGGCCCTCCATTTTACATACTTCAAGCTTACTTGTTAAGTACACATGTGTTTCTAATTGCTATGTCTTCCTGTTATATCCACTCAGGATTATCAAATGTTGATAATCCCTGCTATGGCTTTTATCTAGATGTCCCCCCAAAACCTTATGCAGTCATAGGGGGGCTTTTCACAGGTGGCTGGGTTTAGGTTGTGTCATGCTAGGATTGAGGGTATGACGCTGGAATTGAGTCACAGTGCAAAGCTAGGACTAAGGGTGTGAGTGCCACCTACCCTAATGGGTAACCTGGATAAAACAGACAAAAAGAGTGCTCAGCTGTTGTTGCACATTGCTTGTTTCTTGCTGCTTGTTGGTTGCTGCTTACTGCCTTGCTCCTGCAATGAACTGTTTCTCCTCTGCGATGCCCCTCTGCTATGTCACCCTGATTTGGAGCCAGCCAACTATTGGCTGAAACTGTTATTGGGTAGCTTGCTACTAAAAGTGGCTTGCCAACTAAACATGAACAGGTTCTGAGTTGCTCATTTCTCCCCCTGGAGTTAGATTCAGGTTCTTCTAGTCTCAAATAAAGGATTGGACAAAACTAGCAAAATACAAAACAAACAAGCAAAAACAAAGAAAAGTAATCACTTATTTGAGAAAGTGAAAGTAAAGAGTGGGAGAGAAACTGCAGAACAAGTTTGAGCCAAGTAAAGAGGAAAAGAGGGCAAAAACAAAAGTAAAAGTGCATGCTGTATCTGGGAAACTCAGTGTGGGCTGTTGTGGAAGGTTATGATGCCAGACTCTTCACGGCTTTGCTGTGCACTTTCTATTGCCCAAATCTTCAGCAAGAGCTTCTCCTCGTGTCTCCTGAGGGGTGGTGCTGGGATCCTACGTCTCAGGCTGACCTCAGGTCTAGGCCATACTACTAAAAACCTGCTCCAGGTGTCAAGAGAAGTCCATATGCAAGGCTTTGGGAATTATTCTGTGCATGTCTCCAAGATCTTTGTAATTAACAAGTCACACCTACTATCATAGCCAGCTTTGCTATGCCCTTGTATCTCAAAATCTCTATATACTGTGAGTCAGTTCACTTTGGGTATGGATATTTTGTCTCAATAATGAGGAAAGTACTTAAAATGCCCCTTTTGTCTGTAATAACAGTTCTTGTCTGGAAGTCTAATTTAGTATTACTGTGACCACCCCAGCTCTCCAATGGCTACTACACATGTAGATCATACGTACAGGCATAACTAGTTTTATCGTACTTTGCTTTCTTGTGCTTCACAGGTGCTGTATTTTTTACAAACTGAAGGTTTATGGCAACACTGCATCAAGTGAGTCTACCAACAGTGAAGATGATTGTTATCATTTCTTTTTGCAAATAAAGTACTTTTATTTAAAGTATGTACAGTAAATTTTGTTTTTGTTTTGCAGTATTGAGAATAGAACCCAGAGCTTAATGCTTGCCACTGAGCTATAGACCCAATCCTTTTTAATTTTATTTCTAGACAGGGTCTTTCTAAATTACCCAGACTGGCTTCAAACTTATAATACTCCTGGCTCAGCCTCTTAAGTAGCTGGAATTACAGGCATGTACTACCACATCTGGCTGTATATTGTTTTTTAAAGATGTGATGCATACTTAATAGACTACATTATAGTATAGACATAATTTACATGCACTTGGAAATCAAAAAGTTTGTATGACTCACTTTATTACAATAGTTACTTTCTTGTGGTCTGGAACCAAATCTGTGATATCTCTAAGGTGTGATGGCAGTTGGCTCTTGTCTTTAATATTTTTAAGGTATAACTATAGTTGGCTCTTACTTTTTTAATCTAATGTTATAATCTCTGCATTTTGCTTCTGGTGTTTAGATCATTCATGTTTAGTAGAATTATTGGTATAATTAGATTTGGCACTTTTCTAATTGTTTCCTATATGAGAATTGTATTTTTAATTATCCTGTTTCCCCTCCACCTCCTCCTCCTCCTTCTTGAGACAGGATTTCACCATGCAATTCAGGCTGGGTTTGAACTCATTTGTACCCTAGGCTGGCCTTAAACTTGTGGCAATCCTCCTGCCTCAGCCTCCCAAGTGCTGGGATTACAGGTATGTTCCACCACACCCAGCTTCTGTTTCTCCTTGACTGCTTTATTTTGTATTAAATACTTTAGGACAAAATTTAAATTACTCCGTTATTTTTGAAAAAAAAATTTTCAGGGATTTTAACATAATGATATGCATTTAATTAATTACAATCCATTTTGTTAATACTAACTTAATTCCTGAAAAAATACAAAATTTGCTTTACTACCCCCCTATTCCTTCCCTCTTTCTTTATGCTATTATTATTTTTATTACATCTATATACAATACAAATCTAATAATACAATGTGATTGTTGCTTTATACACCTCAATCCTTTGAAAGAAGTTAAGAAATCAGAAGAAAAGTTGCTGTCGACTTTTGTATAGCAGCTCATGTAGGGATCTGGAACTGTTCTCTCTCCTGGAGTGCAGGCACTCCGAATGGAGTGAGCCCTGCTATGGTGGCAGGACTGAGGCTGGTACTCCGCTAACTTGACAGACCTGGGGTGGCAGGGGAATAGGACCAGCCCAGACAGAACGGCACAGGCTCCACTGCTCCCACCTGAAGTTCATGTGTTCTTCAGTATACCTTCCCTTCAGGTTGTTGGCCATCTTGGATCTATTCTCAGAGGGCCGAGATGGTTGTTCTGGTCCATTTTGTCTAGCTTTCTAGTTGCATTTGGTGGCATGCTTTGCTGAACTTCTCCATGGCTGGAAGTCCATGATTGGAATTTTAGTTCACAGCAGGTCCATCAGATGAGGTAGCTCACGAACAGGGAGCGTAGGACTGAATATTGAACAAGATCAGAAGCTGCTGGTTGGATAAACAGTTACTCATGGCCCATGCTGCCCCAGGCAGGTGGGAGGAGATCCCTATGTCCTTAGAAGGAGGCCACGTGTGACCCATGGTACAGCTCACTCACTGGAGTACCTTCTGGAAGCGCAAATGACAGAGGCCACTGAGAGTGAGATATCTACCCTCTTCCATTTCAACCAAGTAACTTCTCATTCCTGCCCAAGTGGCCTGCTTTGACCAAAGGGGATCCAGAGATTAACATGATGACTTCTTCTGCAGAGAAGAGCAGGAGGTAATGGGCTGGGGTCCACCCTGTGGGAGACAAAATGACTTTATCAAGAGTCTGAATCGCGTGCATAAGAGAATTTTGCATCTAGTAATTGAAGAGCCTGTATCTTGAAGAAAGTGGAATGATGGTTGTCAGGACCTGAGGAGAGAGAACAATGGGAATTTTTTCCCTCCGGTATGTGGGATTTAAACTGGGGTCTTTGTACTGAGCTACATCTCCAGCCCTTTTTGTTTTTTATTTTGAGACAGGATCTCACTAAGTCACTAAGCAGCCCAGGCTGGCCTCAAATTCTTGATCTGCCTGCCTGAGCCTACCAGAGGGCTGGGATTAGAGGTGTGTGCCATCTTGCCCCATGGAGATTTATTGTTTAATGAATAGTTTCAGTTTTGCAAGCTAGAAGGAATTCTGGAGATGGATGGTGGTGATGTTTGCACAATAATCTGAAAATAACACCATGGACCTCTACGATGAAAAAATGGTTAAGATGGTACATTTTTTGGTATTCATATTTTACCACAAATTTAAACATTGAAAAGAACATCAAATATTTTTTTAAAAAGTGTATCTCATGGTAATGTTGGGCGTGGCTTGTGTAGTTTGTGGTATGTAAATTTATATGACAGTCACCTATGCTGTACGTTATGCATGGTTATTTAAACCACAAACCCACACAACATATTACCAAGGATAGAGGTTCCCATGGTTACTGGCAGTTTATGAGAAGGATGGAGGCTTTTTTTTTAATTTGACCCATGCTCATAATGAGGTAAGGGGAAACAAGCAAACCTTGGTTCTTGACATCAGTTTTAAATACACAAACTCTTGAAGAAGGGCAAAATTGTGCCTCTGACAGATGTCGGTTATCGCTGTAGGAGCGGAGTTGGCAACCCAGCCACTTCTCTGGTGGCCACCAGCTATCAGTGGAAGATACCTGTGGCTTATTCTTATATTTATCTTATTACAAAGATGCCACATTGGTTGTAAGTCATTTGGAGCTAAGGATTAACTTTTGATGAAGTTGGATTAATAATTAGCAAAAGAAGACAAGATAAGAAAGATTAATAACAATGACTAAAAAACAAGACTTTTTTTTTTGGTACTGGGGATTGAACTCATGACCTTGCACTTGCCAGGCAGGCACTTGTGCTGCTAAGCAATTTCCCTGGTCCTTTTTTTTTTTTTGTCAAGATTTTTATAAAAACTTACAACCTTGACCAAATAAATTGTGTAAAAACACACATACATTTTTAAAAGTAATAAAATGATGGTACAATCTGTAAGTTTTAAATGTTGAGCATATATAACTTGATAACAAATTTTCTTTTAAAACTGGCATCCCTGAATCTCACAAATGTAATGTCATGTGGAAGAAGCCAGACACAAAGGAGAGTATATATTGTATTATTCTATTTACATAAAGTACAAAATCAGGTCAGACTGTTCCGTGCTGTTGGAAGTGAGGGCCATGGCCACCCTTTCGCAGGGTAAACAATAAAGGAGTGTGAAGTGGGCTTGTGTGGGCCCTGGCCATTTCATGCTGCCTGATCTGAATCTATAGTCTGTTTCAAAGAAATGCCATTTCAGTTTGCATCCTTGATATTTGAAGTTGCATTTCAAATTGAGAGGAATTGAAAAGTGAACTCATCAATAATCTAAGACCCCCACGTTTTGTTATTGTCGCATAGAAAACTAGATCATTTTCAATGTTAATGTAATTTAAGAAAAGAGGTACCGTGTTACTGTTTGGCATGCATGCATAGGCTGAAGGAGCTGTGGCGCTTTGTAAGCACTGGAATCAAGCTGCCCCACTGAACAGATTTTATTTCTCTTATCAATCTGTAATTCTCTTGAGAGCACCTTTCAATCAGAGAAAAATTTAACTCCCTAATGATGTCAAAGACAGCACATTCCAGAGGTTAATTAATGAGTCACCCAGAGAAAATCAAAGGGCTGTTACAATGACACATTTGCGAGCTAATCGGTTCTGATGATGTCATTTGCCCTGGCCCTTGATATGTTAGCCTCATGGGAACAGCTGCTCCAGCCCCGGCCTGAAAGCCGGGAGCAGGGGAGAGCGAGGGCTGTCAGATGGAGACATTACAGAGCCAGGGTGAACACAGCCAGTTATGCTCTTACTCTGCTCAGAAAGCCTGTGCTCTCCTCTTGTCTTTATTGATCCAGATTTTACAATTTCAGCTCCAGATTCCCTGCTCCAGTCCCCCTGTAGGAGCACAGGCTGTGCCCTGGATTACTGTGGCACTGACAGCCTCGCACTCAACAGCACTTATTCTTTGCTAGTTATGTCACGGAGGAATATTTGGTCCCCTAACTTCATGATAATCTACTCAAGCACCTGATTTTTTCTATATCCTCACAGCCTGAGGAATGATAGGCACAAAAATTAAATAAAAACAATTGGAGCAAGTTGCAGATAGTTGGACAAGCCAAGGGATGGCTATGTGTGAGTCTGTTCTACTCTCCTTTCTACTTTCGTGTGCTTGAAAATTCTTTTGTTTGCTGCACAGGCAGATTTGGCAAATAAAAAACGCAGGATGTGAGGTGGACACATTCAAACCACAACCTAGCCCAAAACAGTGGAATTTGGTATTATGATCTATCTAGCAATTGATTGAAATGCCCCTTCTCAACAGAATGGTCTGATTCTTAGACACAACACTTATCAAATTGCCTCTATCATTCCAGGATGTGGAGATTAGCCTTAGGAGCATTTAGATCAGGTACTGAGAAGTATCAATGATTTCAAAAATGCGAAACGTGCACAAGGAACACAAGAGAAGTTATTGCCTCTCTTATCCAGGAAATAATTGGAAATAGGTTGGATTTTTCTTAATGTAGAAAAGTTTGGGTTTTGAAATCAGAGGTAACGTGGTTTGAATAATTTTTCACCTTCTTTTTTAGGTGGTCTGCTTTATTCGAGTCACTTAACCTCTCTGAGCTTAATCTACTATAAACACGAAATAGGAATTATCTGGCCTTTTATAAAATTGAAGCAAGATGAATGCTTGGCACTTTGTCTGGCTCGTAGTAGATGCTCACCTAATGTTAATACTGTCCCTCTTAATGTCTTCTCCTTCTTGTAATAAAGTCCATTTTACCATTAAAAAAATAGAAATGCAGGATGTTTAGATATATTTGAGTTTCAAATAAACAACAATTATCTTTTTATTATTAAGTAGTTATGTAATTAGTGACATTATTATAATATGACTCAGTATCTGTTTAATTTTATCATATAATGCATGCCAATACTATGGTTATGCATTGCCCATTAACAGGGTTACTCTGAGAAATGTATGAGTAGGCAGTTTCCTCTTTGTGGGAATGCCAGAGTGTATCTTATGCAAACAGAGACAGCTACATCACCAGCTGATGTAACCTTACAGGACCACCATTATTCTGCAGTACCTTATTGACTGAAATGTCTTGCTTTACAGTTCATGACACTATTATAACATTTCATTATAACATTATATTGGTATTATATACTTACGCTATTATTATTTTACGTTACCATGAGACACGTATATATTTTAAAGTTGTTATTTATCTGAAATGCAAAATTAACTGAGTATCCTCTACTTTATCTATCAACTTGTTAGAAACTTAAAAACATAATGGGTGATTAACTGGGCTGAAAGAAAGTAGATGGAAGAAACCCACAGTGTTTCTTAAAGGATCTTCTGAGTCATTTGCATCAGAATCCCCCAAGCAGCCTGTGCTAGGCCACTGCCGTAGAGTCACCAAACTGATACTTCTGTGCAGGACACTGTGTCTACAATACGATCCCCAGGTAGTGCTAAGTTGGTCTACAGTTTGCTCTTTTATGTGCTTTTGTGGCTTTATTTGAGCAACTCTGCTGCATCTGAGAGCCGAGCATACTGCTCTGTGGTCTGAGAGAGCAAACTGCTCTGTGGTCTGAGCAGCCACCAGGACTGTAACTCAGCACCAATAAGCAAGCAGAGGGACAGAGTTTAAGGAAAGGAAGATGCTTTATTTATAAAGAGGAAAAGAAGCGAGAGCTACCCTGATAGGAAAGATTCAGGGTAGGGGGCTCCAGAAAGATGAAGGACCTCTTAGCCCTTTGTTCTCAGCTGTTTAAAAAAAATTTTTTTTTTTTTTTTTTTTTTTGTATCAGGAATCAAACTCAGGACCTTGTGCTTGCCAGACAGGCGCTGTGCTGCTGAGCCATATCCCTGGCCTCAGCTGTATTTACAGGGGGTGTGAGTGACACTTTCCCTTCCATCCAGAATTTGCCATAACTAGAGGGGCTTCCGGGCATCTCCGCCTAAACATCATTTGTTCTGGTGTTCCAAGTGCAGCTTCCTTCTGTCTGTCTGTTTACTTGTCCTTGTCCCACTTTGGAAGGCCTTATCTTTGGAGTGGGCAGCTAGTTGGCAAAGGGGTGCCTTATTCTTGGTTAGCTGAGGGTCAGCAAGGGCACGTGTGGCTATCTATTGTACTCTATAATGACCCTGGAGTGAATAATGTAGTGACTCTAGAGTGAACACACATGCATCTAAGTGCATATGTTAGTGAACAGGTGTGAGTACACACTGCTTTAAAGCCAGTCAGCCCCCCTGCTTCCCCTGTGTTTTATGGGGGTGGTCAGTATTTGTGCACTTGGCTTTCTCTCTGTGTCCTGCCTGTCAGCTCTTTTTCTGGTCTCTTGGTGCAAGTCTCGAAAGCCATTTAGTGACTTGCTTTATCTGTGTGTGTGGTTTTTTTTCTTTTTCTATCCCTGTCTTTGACTTGCTTCCCAGGGGAATGTTTCTAGTAAAGTTTGTTTTTAACTCCTTCTGATCAAGATTAACTACGGAGACCCTTATTTTATTTATTTAGTTACTTTGTCTATGAGCCATTGTCCTTACTCTCCTACTCTGTTTCTATGTCAGGGACCTGACCTAAGAGATGTTAATATTCCTGTACAGTGACCCATTCAGCATTGTAAGTCAATCACAGTCATGGATATTCTAGTAGTTTTGAGGAGTGAGGCTACTCCTTAATATTCATCCCGTGACGTAACATTTCATCTACAGACACACAGTTTCCTGATTACAATCATTGTTATCGAGGAATTATAACTGGCAAACCTGTCATATTCTTTAGTATTTTAAGGCCAATGCTTTTAAAGTGATCAAGCATTCCAGTTTGCTTGAGACTGCTCCATTTTTATCCGTGGTATTCCTGGGTCCCAGGCTGGTTGCGTTTGGTCATTTTACCTGTGGTAGATGTCATGGTCTGTTGTCCGTATCCCCACATCAGGGCCAAAAGTCCTCATCTCCCCTGATCATGCTTGAGATCTGCTCCCAGGCAACGGCCTCAGCCAAACTGTCCTCAAGGCTGAACAAGTTGCTGCAGCTCCAGGCCCCAGTGCACAACACCTCCGATGGAACTGGCCCGGCTCCAGAGCTCCCAGTGGAATCGGCTGAGGCCTCAGTACCCTGCTGTACTTTCCCCACTGCTTCTTCACAGCTGCAGCCCCAGGAAGCATGCGCCAATATTCCCCGAAGGCAGACCTCAGAGTCTGAGAGAGCAGGGGAACCTGACTGCAAGAACTGGACCGGATGCCCTGGCAGATGGGAGTGCGCTGGAGGGAGCAGTACTGCAGGCAAGCAGAGGGGCCAGGAAGTAGCAGTTGAATTACAGTGGAATAAAGTCACTGGCATTGCTCCTTTGAGCGAGGTGGTGAATTGCCAGTTCAAGGCTAAACAGAATCCAGACCTCTGAGGACGGGACCCAGAACTTAAATTACAAAGTAGCAGTGCTCCAGTGAAAACAAAATTCTCAGTCCTAGGGAGTGGACTAGGTCCAAGTCACAGTGCTATCTGGGAAGCAAGGAGAACCTGGGACACAAGATGAGAACTGGGGTGCACCGTACTCTTGCTTCCCAGATTTCCCTGGGCCCATAAGGGCTGCAGAAAGGCCCACTGTCTCAATTGGTCGAAGGTTTGCATGCCCCATTTTTGAAGTCCATACAGAGATGTTTTGCCTTGGAGAAATCCTTTCCTTCTATAAGACCTTAACTCCGCCCTCTAAACCAATAACTAGGGTTAAGTCACAGCATAAGTGGTGGGAGCCAAGGAGAAGGGAGACTATGCCTTCAAGGAGTTGCAGGACCTAGGTGGGACCAGATGTGGGATGATTGGACTCAAAGTTTTTGACTTTATGATGGTGAGAGCAGGAGAACGGTACTTTGAATTTTTTTTTAAAGTTTTTTTGAGATGGGGTTTTCCTGTGTAGTCCAGGCTGGCTTTAAACTCACTATGTAGCCCAGGCTGGCCTGGAACTTACAGTGTTCCTCCTACCTCAGCCTCCCAAGGCCTGGGATTACAGGTGTGTGCCACCACACCTGGCTTGTGCTTTGAAATTTAATTGTTTTCTGGGTTAATGATCTATGGTATGATACAGTCTTGCACTGTCACAGCTCCATGTTGTCTTGAGAGTGAACAGCTGATCCTCTAATGTATACTGTGTTGTTCAGTGATGGAGTTTGGTAGGTTAGATGTACACAAATGCATTTTTGGTGTATGATACTCAGTTGATGGTGGGTTTATTGTGAGTTACCCCATTGTAAATTGAGGATCATCCATATTGAAGGGTCCTTTGTATGAATAATCAAGGGGGGCAGAATATAAAGTTGAATAATGAATAATTTAATGATAGGAATACATTCTCCTGAGATACAGGAGTTCACCCAGGCAAGGAGATAGTGCTATCACATTGCTAGGATAGTTATGGGGAGGAAGAGGAAACATCACCAAAGCTGGTCTGCTGTATCCATTGGTAAGCCTACAGGGTGAACAAGATGTTTGAGTACGTTGGGAAACTTCATGAGACACTGGTGCTTCAGTGGGGTGAGAGCTCTGCCATAGGCCATTAGTGCTGCACCAGTGCAGAGGCTGGGTTGTACTGGGACAGTAAAAGACACCCAGTTGCGTCTGTTCTGCTTCCGCTACTAAGGAGGAAGCACAGGGTCCTGGAGGCAGCGTTTCCCACACTTAGGATACTATTTTGGCCCTTTCCCTGGTACCTGGGAAGACTTCCAGCTCTGGCCACGGCTTTGAAGCAGGTCCAGGGTGCAGTGGGCGCATCCTGGCCATTTCGGCCTTTCTAGCCAACAGACTGGAGTATTTAAAGTCTTTGGCATTGTTATACAAGCACAATCTTCGGGAAAAGGAACCTCCACAGAGGGTGGTCATGGGAGGCCCTGGAGTTTCCATATCCATATTCACCCACTGTGGAACAGAGACTCTAACATGTTAACATAAAGCCCAAGGTCCTGCAGAATTTAAGGACTCCCAGAAATGTTAAAATAGCTAGTGAAATTGAACCAAAGATGGACTGGGCAGAGTGGCCTCAGTCAACTATGGGATTGAGCACCTAATTCATCATGATACAAATTAGGAAGATGGGGAATTGTTAAAAATGGAAAGATAACTTGCACATGACAATGAAGTGGTAATGCTCTTTTTAGTCATCCTCAAATAATTTGCATAGAAAATGTAAGGGTACTACAGAAGTTTTCACTCATAATTCCTACTTAGTACAGAATGGGGCTATGCCTGGGATCCAGATATGAAAGTCATCTCTCCAGGACACATGCACAGAACAGTTCCCAAAGCCCTGCACGTAGACTTCTCCCCAGCTGGTTTGTTTGTTTGTTTGTAAAGAGGCATGAGAAGGATTTATTAGAGGTGCTGTGCTGGTGGTGGGCAGAGCAACTCAGTGAGACCAGGCCAGGTGGGGACCCTGGTGCTGGCACACACCACCAGCAAGACCAGGTCCCAGCGTGGGTATACCCGCAGGCCCAAGCAAGACCAGCAGCATGGGAAAATCTGCAGCAGCCAGCAGTTGGTAAGTTAGGTGAACCATCACTGAGTTTCAGCACACTGACAAAAAAAAAAAATAAAAGCAGGTGAGTCTGCCATTCTAAATCAATGGGCTGTGGAGAAATCCACCAACAGAAAACCAGCCCCAGTGCCCACATCCAGAGGCCGAGATCAGCTCCATAGTAAGTATAAATTCCACAGTAGCCTTGGCTAGGGTATACAGCACACTTCTGGGCTCTATCTTGGACAGTACCGCAGAACTGTGAACACTGGAGGAATTTTACTACTTTTATTCACTGATGTTTGCCTGACTGGCTATCGCTTTTCTGTTTAGTTGGGTTTTGTTTTGTTTTGTTTTGTTTTGTATTTTGTGGTTATTTTTGTTTTGAGATTTTCTTTCATTCTTTTTCTTCTTTCTTTTTCTCTTTCTTCCTTCTTTTTTTTTTCACTGTTTAGGTCTTACCTTTCATGCTTTCTTCTACTGATCCCCTTGTTCTCTTTCCTCAACTATCTCTGGAATTTATGATACTTTCATGTGTAAACATTGTCTCTTCCTTTCTGATCTATTTTAATACTTCTTTGCTCTTTCTTTCTTTCTTTCTTTCTTTCTTTCTTTCTTTCTCTCTTTCCTGTGTCCTCCAGTTTCCCAAAACTTGGGTGATCATTCTTTGACCTCCAGCCTTGATTCTACTATATTAGACTTCATTCTTCACTTTGTCTTGTCCCTTACCTGTCTACTCCCCGCCCTCAACACACACAACAGAATAAAATCACTCTACTAATGGGAAAATCACTTCAAACAAGTACCTGGTATATTCTGGATTTTGTTATATAACTTTAGAATTTGCTCCTGTGGTTAAAGGTATCAGATTAAAAGTTACCAGAATTTTTAGTAACAATGCTGTATGAGAAACTATTGTTATTGTTAACTGTACTACCTTAACAAGGATGTCACACATGTTTTAATAAGTTTTTCTCCCTTGTATGATAACACTGGGATTGTGGGGGATCATAATCACCACCACCATAGTCCAGTACCAAAGGACTGAGTGCTAAGCCAAACCGCAACCTTTCATCCTTAACAAATTGGGAAGGTGGGTTCTTGGGGTAGACATAGAGAACCACCCATATCTAGAAGACATCCCTGAAGAACACGTGTCTCCTCAGGAAGCCTTGATACTAGTGATAAGGCTACCTACCATAAGAAATCAACAAGCATCAACACAGAAAACAAAATAAAATTAAAAAGGGAAAATAGAAAATGACAAGATACAGAAGCAAAATGCAACCCCAGACCCCCAGCCCACCCAGGACAAGCCTGGAGCATAATGAGATAGAGGACAATGGACATCAAACACTGGAAATTTCTGAAAAGCTGGCAACAGAAGTAAAAAAAACATGTGGAAAAGGCTATAGAAAAAATAATCTTTCAGGTACAAAAAGAAATTATGTTCAGAATGAAAGATATTAAAATAGACACAGATAAAAAGTAGAAGAGCTTAGGAAAATGATGGAAACTAAGATGCCCAATATAGGAAAGAAATGGAACCCATTAAACAGAGATCGAAGAGATTAAAACCTCCATTGAAAGTATATGCAACAGATTAAATGAAGGTGAGGACAGAATTTCAGAATTTGAAGGCAGAATTACAGCTAGTGGTCATAAAAAGAAAGATATATTAAAAATAGTAAGAAACCATGAAAAATCAATCCAAAAGCTGCAAGACAAAGCGAAGAAGAGCAACATAATATTCACTGGGGTAAATGAGAAAGCTGGAGACAGCACAAATGCCATTAAAACAATCTTCACAGAAATAATAGCAGAAAACTTCTCAAGCATGGATAAAAAATTTGACATACAGATAAATGATGCATATAGAACTCCAAATAGGTATGACCAAAATAAATCTACACCAGGCATATTATAATCAAGATTCCAGAAATTCAGCCCAAGAACAAAATATTAGAAGCAGTTAGAGAAAAGAAATAAGTCATCTATAAAGAAAAACCCATCAGAGTCACAGCAGACTTCTCAACACAAACCATCAAATTGAGGAGAACTTGGAATGAGATATTTCAAGCCCTAAAAGAAAACAAACTCTGACCCAGGTTGATGCACCCCAAAAAATTATCTTTCAAAATTGATGGAAAAATAAGATACTTCCACGACAAAGAGCACCTGAGGAAATTCATCACCAGCTCTTCAGGATGCTCTGAAGCATATATTAGAAAGACAGAATGAAGACCACAACCACAAGAACACCAGTGGAAAGAAGCCACTAGGCAGGGCAAGCAATTAAACAGAGAGGAAAGACAGGGAACCAACAAGAGGAAAATAACATGAAAAAAACAAGCCAATACATATTAGTTGTAAACATCAACATAAATGGTCTCAACTCCCAAATCAAAAGAAACAGACTAGCAGAATGAACCAAGACACAATATCTAACACTATGCTGCATTCAAGAAACACATTTAACTCAAAAAGAAATTCATAGACTGAAAATCATAGGCTGGAAAACAATATTCCACGTGACAGGATCCTAGAAAAAAGCAGGGGTAGCTATTCTATTTGCAGACAAAGTGAACTTCAAACCAAGACTGATCAAAAGAAATGAACAGGGTCATTGTTAAGGGAAGACTCCAAGAACAAGAGATAACAATCAGAAATATGTATGCACCGGACACTGGTGCACCCAACTACATAAATATTAATGAACATGGAAAATCAAATAAGCACTAACACAGTTGTAATGAGAGATCATGATATCCCACTGTCATAATTAGATGGATCAACCAGACAAAAAACCAACAAAGAAATATCAGAATAAAAACAGACCTGTGAATAAATGGACTTGGTAGATACCTATACATATCTGCCCCACAACATCAGAATACACATTCTTCTCAGCTGCACATGGGACGGTCTCCAAAATAGAACACATATTAGCTCATGGAACATGCTTAAGTAAATGCAAGGAACTGAAATTATCCCACGCATGTTATCTAACCATAGTGCAATGAAATTGGAAATCAATGCAAAAGAAATCACAAAAACTACATAAACACATGGAAATTAAACAACACCCACCTGAACAACTAATGGGTCACAGAGGAAATCGAAGAAGAAATTAAACAATATCTGCAATTAAACAAAAATGCAGATATGATGTACCTGAACTTATGGGACACAATGAAAGTAGCCCTAAGAGGGAAATTTGTAACGGTAAATTCTCACATCAGGAAAACAGAATGAGCTCAAATAAACAACTTAATGTTCCTAGAAAAAGAGCAAATCAAATTCAAAGCTTGTATGAAAGAGGAAATTATAAAGACCAGAGAAGAAATTAATGCAATTGAGACTAAGAAAACAATGCAAAGAATCAATAAATCAAAGAGTTAGTTCTTCGAAAGATTAAACAAAATCCATAAACCTCTAACCAATCTTATCAAAAAGAGGAAATAAAAGACTCAGATTTATGCAATTAGTAATGAAAAGGGTAAAATCGCAATGGATCATGTAGAAATTCAGAAGATCATCAATAGCTGTTTTGAGAATCTTTAATAGGATAGAAAACACAGAAGAAATGGACAGGTTTCTAGATACATATGAATTACTAAAGTTGAATCAAGAAGATATAAAAATTCCAAACAACCTGGTACCAATTAATGAAATCAAATATGTAATTTAAAACAAAGTAAAGCCCAGGTCCTGATGGATTCACTGCTGAATTCTACAAGAAATTTAGAGATTTCATTTCAATACTTCTCAAACTCTCCAATGAAATTGAAAGGGAAGCAATACTCCATAACTCATTCCTGGAGGTATTACCCTATTACCAAAACCAGAGAAACAGCCAACCAGAAAAGAGAACCAAAAGCCAATCTCCCTAATGAATATAGATGCAAAAACCCTCAACAAGATATTAGCAAACACAATGCAACAAATCATCAAGAATCATTATACAAAAATCCTCAATAAGCCAGGTGTGGTTGTGCATTCCTGTAATCCCAGCACTTGGGAGACTGAGGCAGGAGGATTGCTGTGAGTTCAAGGCCAGACTTGGCTACAAAGTGAATTCAAGGCCATCCTGAACTGCATAGCGAGACCCTGTCTCAAAAAGACAAAAAAAAAAAAAAAAAAAAATCCTCAATATGATACTAGCAAACAGAATGCAGCAAATCATCAGGGATCATACAGTCATGTACACCAGGACTATATATACCATGACCAGGTGAAATTCATCCCAGGAATGCAGGGATGGTTCAATATACACAAATCAGCAAATGTAATACATCATATTAACAGAACCAAAGATAAAAATCACATGATCATCTCAATAGATGCAGAAAAAGCTTTTGACAAACTCCAACAATCATTCATGATAAAATCCTAAGGAAAATTGGAATAGATGGTCTTTATCTCAATCTGATAAAAGCCATCTATGACAAACCAAGAACCAATATCATATTAAATGGACAAAAACTGAAAGTTTTCACTCTAAAATCAGGAATAAGGCAAGAATGTCCACTATCACCACTTCTACTCAATATAGTTTTGGAAACATTAACCAGAGCAATTAGACAAGCAAGAGAAATAAAAGGAATAATAATAGGAAAGGAAGAAATTAAATTATCATTATTTGAAGATGACATGATACTCTACATAGAAAACCCCAAAAACTCCACCAAAAATTTGTAGATTTAGTAACCAAATTCAGTTGTGTAGCTGAATACAAAGTCAACACTCAAAAATCAACAGCATTCCTGTACACAAACAATTTCACTGAGAGAGGAATTAGGGAAATCACATCCTTTACAATCACATCCAAAAAAATGATATATTTAGGAATCAATCTAACAAAGGAAGCAAAAGATCTATATATTGAATATTGCAGTGCTCTACAAAAAGAGATTGAAGAGGGTATCAGAAAATGGAAAGATACCCTTTGCTGTTGGATAGGAAGGACTAACATAGTGAAAATAGCCATATTCCCAAAATAGTTATAAAGATTTGATGCAATTCCAATCAAAATACCATTAGCATACCTCACAGAACTAGAGAAAACATTCCTAAAATTCATTTTGAATGAGAAGAGACACAGAATAGTGAAAGAAATTCTGAACAACAAAGGCAAGGCAGGGGGCATAACAATCTCTGACTTGAAATTATACTACAAAGCTACTGTGATAAAATCAGCATGGTATGAAAACAAAAACAAACATCCCCCCAAAAAAACCAATCAACCAACCAACCAAAAAAACAAATAAAAACCCAAAAAACCAACAAACTAAACAAACAAACAATAAAAACCTACCCCCAGACCTGAGGATCAGTGGAAGATGTTAGAAGATGCAGATATAACTACAAACACACTCAGCCAACTTATCTTTAAGACAAAGGGGCCAAGCATGTTCATGGGAAGAAAATAAATGGTGCTGAAAAAACTGACTTTCTACATGCTGAAGACCAACACTAGACCCATGTCTATCACCATGCACTGAACTAAAGTCAAAATGGATCAAAGATCTAAATATTAAAACAGAAACACTAAATTGACTGGAAGAGAAGCTAGGTAGAAATCTTGAAGACATAGGTGTAGGCAGAGAGCTCATGAGAAAAAAACCAGACTACATAGGAAATACTTCAAAGAATCAATGACTGGGCTCTCATCTTGTTATAAAGCATTTTTGCATCAAAAGAAACTGCCAACAGAGTGAAAAGACAACCCACAGAGTAGGAAAAAGTTTTAGGGAATTGTCCCCCGTACAAAGCACTTCTGTCTAGAACATATATAAAATCAAAAAACTTAGACCTCCAAATTCAAAGACCCAATCCAAAAATGGGCATCCAAGATGAATACACACTTCTCAGATGAAGAAAAACAAATGGCAGATAGATATATGAAAAAGTGTTCAACATTACTGGTCATTCAAGAGATGCAAATTAAAGCAATACTGAGATTCCATTTCACTCCAGAAAGAATGGCTATCATCAAGAAATCAACCAATAACAAGTGCTGGAGGGGCTGTGGGGAAAATGGAGCCTTTCTCCACTGTTGGGAATGCAGACTGGTGCAACCACTGTGGAAATCAAAAAACTAAGATTGAAGTTTCCATTCAACCCAGCTATTCCCCTTCTAGGTATCTTCCTGGAGGAATTAAAAACATCATACCATAGTGTTATATGTGCATCTATGTTTATAGCAGCACAATTTGTAATAGCTTTATCTTTGAAACAACCCAAAAGCCCATCAACAAAGGAATGGATACAAAAGTTGTGATTTTTTTATACAGTGGAGTACTACTCAGCCATAAGGAAGGATAACTTTGAGACTTTTATAGGTAAATGGATGCAACTTGAGACCATACTCGTAAGTGAAATAAATCAGAATCATTTGTGTAAACATCATATTGTCTCCATGGTGTGAGAAACTGAAAGAATAAATAAGGTCTAAAATATACAATACATACTGTGAAATGGGAAGAAATTGTTTAAATGGAAAAAAGGAACTAGGATGGGGTAAAGGGAAAAGGAAGGAAGGGAAAAGGGAGAAAAAATGCAAATTAGCTTTACTACTAGTGTTTCTTAGTTCATTGAAAAGGAAGGTTTTTGCTAAGAGCAGTTGGAGAATTTTTTATGCCTGTATCTTGTATTAAGTAACTACTTTAAAGATAACAACATGCGATGTATTAACTATCATTATTCTTTTATTATTTTGTTATGAAATTTTGTTTTACTTTTTCCCCATAAAATAAAAAATAGTGAATAGCAAAAAAATTAAATAAAAATTGAATAAATAAATAAAAAGTAAAATTTAAGGCGCCATTCAAAAAAAAAGATCTCTCTTTGGCACCCTGCCCCAGATACCAGGTGGCATCACCGTGACCCTTCCCCTGCCAGGCTGTAGCTCCTTGGGGTTGTGTCTGCTGCTAAGGCTCCAACACCTGGGCTCAAAGTGAGGGTTTCTCCCACCAATTTCCATGTTTACCATGATAGTATGTTCCTTGGGACCATCGGAAAGATGAGGCCCCTGCCCAGGCTGCCAGACCCTGCAGTCCATTCTCAGCTCTCTGAATCAGCTTTGCAAGTGTGAGGGAGTGGGTAAAGTTGATTAAAAATTATGCTTTCCGGGAATCCAATCACTATAGTTGCCACATGTCCTGCACATACTTTCCCGTATTATTATTATTACACCCTTCATTTTGTCACAACCAATGAAACAATATACATTTAGAGTGACTGAGACCCGTACCTGTATCATCTTCACTAACACGCTTTTTCTGTTTTAGTGTTTCATTCGGGAGACAACATTACATTTAGTTCTCATTTCCCTTTAGGCTCCTCTGGGCTGGGAGTTTCTACGATCTTCCTTGTTCTCAATGACCTTGCTCATTCCAGGAGTACTGGCAGGTGTGTTGTAGAATGTCCTTCATTGTGGATTCCTCTGCTGTTTCTTAGGTTTAGTCTAGTGTAATGAGTTTGGGGAGAAGACTCTAGAGATCACATGTGCTCCTCAGCCACATCCTACCGAAGGTACACGCTCTTAACATGACTTGTCACTGCCGATGTTAAAGCTGATCACTTCAGAAGATGACATTTCCCAGGATGATTCTAGTTCCTTTCCTTGTCCTCTCCATATTACACTCTCTGAAAGCATGTTACCAAGCACAGCTCATCCTAGGAGCAGAGAGTTCTACTCTACTTCCTTGATGGGAAATTATCTACATAAATTATTTGGAATTTTTTCGTATGGGAGGTGTGTCTCTTCTTGTCCATTAATTTATTTATATTACTGTGGACTTGTGTCTATTTATTTTATGGTTTGGATTATAACTCAACCCTTTTTTTTTTTTGTCCCAGTTTTTCCAGCTTTGACCATTGGGAATTTTTTTCTCATGGTTTCTGAGTCCTTTGTTATGCTTGCATCATTTTAATTTTTGAGTACTTCCTTACCTTTTGGCACTGCAAGATGTTCTAAGCTCATCTTGTATATTCTCTGACCCAGTCCTGGAATCAGTCATTTCTCTAAGAAGTCCTAGTTCTTTTTATTGGAGATTGGTGTTAGAAACCAAGATCTGGGCATGAGGTGTATTTGTTCACACTGGGATGTTGTTGCTTCTAGGTCACCTCAAAGGATAGGGCTAAGAAATAAAACGTATGTGTACTGTCCTGTGTATACACACTCATTTATAATCATTTCTGTATGTATCTGTTCGTACTTACGCTATACTAAATATGAGTTCATATTTGTCTCTGATTCTGACCCAGAGCCGCACCCTCATTTGAGCTTCTTCCCCTTGCTCACCCGGAGCTTCCCTCTCCAGTGGAGAGAAACCTGGCTCCCACCCCTTACCAGACATTGTCTTATTCATTCAGTTCCAGCATGTGCATGCAAGAGTTTCAGAATTCTAAACCTGTACCCTGATGAATACTCTTACCAATTAGAGTATAGTGCTAGATACAGTTAACTTTTGTCTTCAGTCTTAGTTTCCAGTCATTTCCAAATATATTCAGTGCCTTTTTCCCCATCCTTCTCAGTGAGGTTGAGTTAAAAACTTGTGATATGCTTCAATTCTTTTGTCACTGTCTGTATTCCATTCTGGGATCCCTCACCAATCCCAGTTGATTGTTTAAAAATTTGCATACATTAGGGTTCATTCTTCAGCAAAGATCTATGGGTTTTGACAAAGGACAGAGTCACCTAGTCACCACTACACTGGCATACAAAATTCTTTCATGGCCATAAAAATTCCCCATGCTTTGCCTAGTGAATGCTTTCCTTCCCCCAAACTATCAGCAATAACTGGCTGATCTGTTTTTTGTCTTTATAAATTTTGCCTCCTCTAGAAGATAGATTTTTCCAGGCTTTTCATTATGACTTCTTTTACTCAGAAATATTCACTTAATATTCACCCATATTGTTGTAGGGATGAATAGCTAGTTCCTTTGAAAAAATAGGAAAAATTTTAGTTTACCTCAGTAATGAATATTTCATGAATTTAACATCTGTAAATTGGTTAATGACTTCACCAAAATTGATGTTTGTTTCTTCACATTCAAAAGGTAATACAACCAGATTTGATGATCTGTCTTTAGTTATAGGTAATGAAAGAAGACTTTTTATTAATTTGACTGTTGAAGGTTTTTTCATATAAAGTAGTAGACATACAAAGCTCAGAGAATGGGTAAAATATTAGGGCTGTTATGTCTGTAGAAGATGTTCGGTCTTGATGTAAAAGGAATGCAAACTACAATTATTCAGTAATATTTGCACTTCATAGATTGGCAAAGATCAAAGAGTTTAACTACATAATGTGTGGGTGAGGATGTGGGAAAGCAGAAATGATAACATGACAAGTGGAAGTATAAATTGGGGTATACTTCTAAATTGTGGCAAGATAAAAGTTAAAATAAAATAGCTGGGCATGGTGGTACACATCTGTAATCCCAGCACTTGGGAGGCTGAGTCAGGAGGATCACCATGAGTTCAAGGCCAGCTTGGGCTACGAAAGAGAGTTCAAGGCCAACCTGCACTGCATAGTGAGAGTCTGTATCAAATAAAATAAAATGAAATAAAATAAAGGTAAGAGATATCAAAATTACAAATGTACATAACTTTTGACTCTGCCTTTCACAGACAGATATTTTTCTGTAGTTACTTTCCTGTGCGTGAACACATTCCTAAGGACTACTTATTGCAGTATTGTTTGTAATGGCCTAGAGTCAGAAACAACAAATGCTTATCAATAAAGGGCAGGATAAATAAATTAGGTTGATTAAATTAAGTTGGATGCTGCCATGAAAAAGATGACATGAAAAGATCTTCTGGATACACAAAAATGAGACATGTGGAACTCTACGTATAGCACCCTTTCATTTACTTCCAAAACAGTTGTTTGCATGTGCAGAAATTATCTCTTTGAAGGACACTAAAGAAGCGCATAATGGTGTAGACCTTGAGAAAAGCAAAGTCTGGACACAGAGTGGAAATAGACCTACTTTTCAGTTTGCATCCTTTTGGTCCAGTTGAATGCAAACTGGAATGGAATACATTGAAATGTAAAATTACTCTTTGAAGCGTATAGACTGACTCTACAGAGCAGTGGTGAAGTAGGAGCTGATAATCTGGACACAGCAACATCTTGCCTGCGAGACCAGAAGGAAGAGGTGTGGCACAGAGCTTGCAAGGTCAGTGGCTGCCGGATGCCGATGATTCCTTGGGCAGGTAAGGAAACCCTGTGTCTAAGTGTCAGATACCCACTCAAGGAATGCAACACAGAGGTCATTTTTTTTTTTTTTTTTTAACAAATGAGAGAAAATTTACTAAAAGTGTAAGGGAAGTATTTATATTGATGATTCAGGCCTGGGAATCATCCTGGACAGTCAATCTCTTTTCATTTTCATGTCTATGAAACACCAAGTCCTATCAGTTTAGTCACCAAAAGAGATTACTAACATCCAGTCTTCTCTTTGCCACTTGCCTCAACCAAGCTGCCACTAGCTCAGACTGGTAGCTCCTAATCCTTCCATTCTAAATTCAAATCCTTAGTATTGTGTGATTGCTTTCACAATATACTTTATCCTTCTTCAAGACATTTATCCATGTGCAAGATACGATTGGTATAATTAATGTCTACTTCCAGGATCACATATGTTTTCCTGATCGCTATTTTTCAAACTCAAACATTTTTGTTGCATGAATGAATGAGCTAGATCATGGAGCCCATCAGAATATTTTTATGAAGCGTGTTAGAAAATGTGGCGAATGCTGTTGCCAAGTACCATCCCACAGGAAGGCAGATCACACAAATGTTAAAAGTGTGTGTTCATTCACCTTATTCACTGGGTTCGGCACTCTATGATTTCCGGCTTATCCCACAATGTCAACATAATCAGGAAAAGTAAACCTTTTGATTCAAGATCTCAAGGGAGCCATGGCCACATGACTGAAGACACCCACAAAAGAAGACTTTCAGAACTGCTTCGGAAAGTGGCCAGGATGATGGGTTAAATGCGGGAGGGTGTATTTTGAGAGGGTCAATGTCAATGTGTCTTTTACTGTAATAAATTAAAAATACAGCATTATATTTTTTGGTCATACCTTGTACAAAGGATACTGAGGAAACTATTAGGAGATTAATTATCAGAAATAATCATATTCTTAGTTGAAGAAAACAATCTAGAAAATGTGCTAAGTCTTTTTAGTCTCTGACCATTACAGATTTACCATATATTGAGAATTGTCTGCCTCTGTGTTCCAGCAATAGGCACACAACTTTTAACACCAGCAAGTTGTGCAATTAATTCTCTTTTCCATTGGGAACTTGGTTCTCTCTACTCTGCTTTGGTGTAGAAAAGCAAACAACTTAAAAGAAGTCACAAGGTCAAAGGAGACTATTATTTTAGCAGCTCCTCCTTAGCAAGCTCATACAGGCTGAGCATGACTCAGAGTTCATAACAAAGTCTAACTTCAGGCATTTCCAGAAATAACTCTCCACAGAAGCCCAGCTCTTATACTGAGGAGGACATTGACCTCATGTACTGCTAGTACATGTTTTAAAACTCTCTGGGAATCAGGACCATCATAAAGAAGGTCCCAGAGATTTATGTTACCAGATTATAATGGTCAAGAGCACTTTGCACATAATTTGTTTCATGGTCCATTGTATTGTGATAATTTATTTATGTGTCTGTCTCCTTCGCTATTGGACTGCTCCCTCCCTAAGGGCAGGACTATAATAAAAATTCAATAAATATTTCTTAAATAAATAATAAGGATTCAGTAATGAGATTTGACTTTATAGAAAGAGTCGTAGTTTGATTTCACACTTATTAGATCTGTAACCCAGGGTAGATCATTTATTGATTGTCATTTCCCTCCTTTAAGGAAAATTATTAAAATTTTAAATATGTAGTGTAATATCAAGAGTAACAAAATTAATATCTATCCACCAATGAGCCTTATAAAATTTTAATATTTTGTTAATTATGGCAAAGAGAATGCCAAGTGTTCATTAAATCCTAGTTCTTTTCTCCTCTTCCCAGGCGTGCACACAGGGAAACACATTTCCCAGCCTCTTTTGTGGTTATAGTGGTACCACGACCCAAGTTCCACCAAAGGATTGTAAAATAGGTGTGGTGGGTTTTGTTTTCAGGGTGAGAACAGAAGAATTACTGAGCTCCCTCTCTTTGCTGCAGAGATCTTGGAAATCATGCTTGTAAGTGGCAGCAGATGAAGACACTGGAGTCCCCGTCGGCTTGTATCTGTGACTGACTGGGTCTGGGTTTGAGTCTTTCTTGGTCACCTGCTTCGTCAGCACTGAGTTTTGTCAGCTTTTCAGGCTCTCCTGCCCGTCCCATCACAGTTTTCATTGTACTGTGCTGATTATGAGTGGCGCTGTGGGCCATTTCAAATGTGTGTGTGTCCTTTTGGCTCTGCTGTGTGTGCCTGTGTCCTAGCCACTCTCCCATCCTTGAGACGCAATGCCCACATCCACAACTTCAGAGGAGGAGAGGTTCACCTTGACTCGGGTTTCAGTCCGCAATCGGCCGGCTCCTAAGCAGGACAGTGGCACGGGGGCGGGGCAGAGGACTAGCTGCCCTTGCCATGGCAGACAGGAAGCAGACAGAATCAGTGGTGAAGCCGGCAAGGAAGACAGACCCTTCCTGGTCTCTCCCGCTGTGGCCAGGCTTTTCCGACCAGGCCCTACCTCCTAACAGCAAGTCAACTCTAACACCCTCCTAATCCAATCATGTTGCGAAAGCACCGCCTATGAGTGCATGGGAGTCAGGAAACCTCTAGATACAAGCGATAACAGCCTATTTTTGGATTCTTTGTCCATGGTGGTGGTAAGGATTTGATATCCTAGTATTTACTTTTTATTTGCTTTTCCTGGTTCTGGTGGTTGAACCGAAGGCCTTGTGCATGCTTAGCACACATTCGACCAACGAGCTACCCCTGGTCCTATGCAAACACTTTGTAGGACTACTTTATGTATTTTAGAAACTAATCTTTTTTTAAAATCACTTATATTCACTATACTTCCTCCAAATCTGCAGCATATCTTTTTTACTTTAAATATCTTTGTTGTAATGAAATTTGAATCCATCAATGTTGTTCTTCTTATGCTTTGTGTAAGAATCCTTTCTCATATCAAAATCATAGAGATATGTTCTTGTATGTCCTTTAGAAAGTTTTAAAGATTTGCCCTTTTATTTTTAAGTCTTAACTATGTGTGTATGTGTGTTTTGTATGTGTGGTGTAAGAACATTATTTTTCAATAAAAATACTCAATTTTCCAAAGAAAAATTGCTAATAGTTCTTTTTTTCCATTGATGATGACACAATGTTTATTTTTTATTAGTATGTGTCTGTACTACATAATGCTTGCATTGCTTGTGTGGAGTTAGTATGCGTACAGAACACATTTTTTTTTTTTTTTTGGTCTTTTTGAGACAGGGTCTCGCTACACAGTTCAGGCTAGTCTTGAGCTCACTTTGTAGCCCATGGTGGTCTCAGACTCACAATGATCCTCCTACCTCAGCCTCCTGAGTGCTGGGGTTACAGGCATACACAACCACATCCTGCTACAGAATACATCTTAATTCCATTTTTAATCCCCTTTCTCTCCCTTCCCTCTCCATCTCTTGATCCCCTTCTCATTTGAAAAAGAATAGATCTCTCTACTTCCTATTATCTATCTTTTAGTTTGGTCTTCATTTATATTTTGAATTTCTTCAATATAAGAGAAACGTGATATTTAAACTTGTGTGTCTGATTTATTTCACTCAATAAAATAGACTCAAGCTGCATTCATTTTCCTTTAAGTGATTCAAACTTTTCTTTCCTTATGGCAAAGTAGTGCTCCATGGTGTATAAAAACCACATTTTCTTTATTTATTTATCTATTGATGGACATATAGGCTGCTTCCAAGGTTTAGCTACTATGAATTGTGCTGCTATAAACATGGGTACGCATGAATGACTGTGAAATAATGGTTTTAACTCTTTTGAGAAGATACCTAGAAGGGGAATAGCTGGGTCAACAGGAATTTCAATTTTAGTTTTCTGAGGAATTGCCATACTGATTTCCATAGTGGTTGTACCAGTTTATACCCCCACCAACAATGCAGAAGAGTTCCTTTTCCCCCATAGCCCCACCAGCATTTGTTATTTGATTTCTTGATGATAGCGATTCTTTCTGGGGTGAGGTAGAATCTCAGCGTTGTTCTAATTTGCATTTTCCTAATGACTAGCAGTGTTGAGCATCTCTTCATATATTTATTGGCCATTTATACTTTGTGAAGTGTATATTCATTTCGTTTGCTGATTTTTTGACTGGGTCTTTTATTTTTGGGTTGGCTAAGTTTTTTGAGTTCATTATATATTCTAGGAATTAGTCCTCTGTCTGAGGAATAGCTGACATTTTTTTTCTATTGTATAAGTCTTCCTTTCACTCTGTTGGTTGACTCTTTTGCTGTGTAAAAGCACACGTGTGCGCGCGCGTGTGTTTGCGCAGAAGCTTTTTAATTTGATACAATCTCATTTGTTAAGTCTTGGTACTATTTTCTATGCGACCAGGGTTCTGTTCATGAGGCTCTTGCCTATGCCTATGACCGCACAGGTTTTACTTATTCTATCTTTCAGCGGAACAAGTGTTTCTGTGTTAACACTGAGTTCTTTGATCCATTTTGATTTTAGTTTAACATATGATGAGAGATATAGGTTTAGATTCAGCATTCTGCATGTGGATAGCCAGTTTCAAGTTTCTATTCATGTAGAGGCCTGCGTGCAGTTTTTCTTTACACACTGTCTCTAGTATGCTGTCTCAATTGCTGTAAGTCTTGGTGTCTGGTAGTGTGAGTACTCCTCCATCTTGATCTTTATTGTTGTACCTTTCATCCACCTATGCTTCAGCTTTATGTTGAGCTTGTTATGGATTTCAGTTTACATTCTGTTGCTATTATTATGGCTGAGAATAGGATTTCTTACTCTTACATTTTCTATTTAATATTAATGATATGTGGGAATGCTTTTGATACCACGTGTTGACTTTGTACCTAGAAATCTGATTGCACCATTATATAACTTGTGTCTATAGAATTCTTGCAATTTGTAGACAATCTATATTCTTTAAGAACAGCTTTGATTATTCCTCTCCAACTCTTATATTTCTCCTGTACAGTACTGAATAGAAGTGGCAAATCTTATTCTTGATTGTAATTAAAATGCTTTTGAAGTATGTTAAAATGCTTAAAAAGCATTGAGTGAGAGTGCTTCTAAGTATTTTGTTTGCTTGGTGATTGATTGGCTTATTTTGCCCTGTAATTCTGATGAATATATTTAGGGTAAGAAAGTATATTTAACCATTTTTATGCTTACCCTTCTTAAACCATAGCATAAGTATGTCACCACCTGTTTCTCTAATGTTTTGCTAGACCCTTATGAGGTTTACATAAGGTGTCATACATTCAAATGTCAGTTAATGTGTGTTTGTGGGTATTTGATTATAGCTGTGACCCAATACCTAGAACATTTCTGGAGCATACTTAGTGTTTGATAAGTGCATGTTAGATGAATGTGATCGAATTATTAAGCAGGTGTTTCATGTAAAGCACAGTAATACTTCCTTCTGCCTTAGCAAGCGTGGAAATCCTGAGGCAGGCCTCCTGCTGTTCCTCTATTGTCTGTCAGTGGCAAAAGTCACTATCATGTCTAAGAACTATTTCTAATCTTGCAATCCATTCCAACTCACTGTTCTAGGTAGCCATCTCTAATTCACCATAATTGGCATACAAAAAACAATTTATTTACCAATTCACTTCTGCTTTGGTTAATTTAATAGCATATAACCTTTCTTTGATTGAGTATATGGTTTTGTTACAAAAGAGGAATCAAAGTTTTCTTTTCCATAGGGAAATATCCACAGGCTATTTACAGGGCTATGTAATCACCAGCACATACACTACATAGAAAAGTCTAATTGCCTGATTCTTCGTGTGTATTTCTTCATAAATGGTAAACACAATGATATTAAGTAAAAAGTAACAACAGGCCTATACAAATGTTTCCTCTTTATTAGTAAAGTGTTTTGTTCATAAGTTTATCTTTCTTAACATGTGGCTGGCTGGCAATGAGAACTTGGAGCACTATTTCAATAAAGCGATTAAAGGGTTTTATTTCTAAAAATCTTTCCAACAAAGCCTGCTGAATCTCTCATTCCAACAGCTAGAAATTGAGGTGAGTCATAAGCAAGAACAAACAAGCACGGTCTTTGCAAAGTCATTGTAAAGTATATAATTTGAACACTTGCGTTGCTTCTTGTATTACATTTGATATTTTCATATCCTTCCATGTTCCTAACCTATGATTTCACGTCAGAAAAAGGACCTTGCTGTGTTTCTTTTCCCACACATTTCAAGCTGTCCCTCCCCCTTACTTCCCGTATGCCTTTGCCAATTTTTGTCTTCGAACATGCAAGATTTAAAGATTAAAGCTAGAAAGGCAAGGCCGTGTTGCTGGAAGAATATCTTCATTTACTGAGAAGGAGGTAGAACTTAGAATTCTGTGTGGTATGGAGCAAGCTATACTACACACCTAAGAAGACTTGGTTTCACTGTGGTCCTTGAGGCCTGTTAGTCCCACTCTAGCTCCCTGGAGGTGGCCAGGCTCCAACTTCGTACTCATGCTGCTGGGCTTTTAGGAAATGTGTCAGAACATTAAAAAAATCAGATGCTATATTCTCTACCACACAACTTTGCCAAATCAAGCCTTGAAGCTCTTACAAAAGATTAAAATGTCAAAGCTAGTACTTTGCCGTGAAGGGCATGCATCATTATTTTGTTCTAATCTGCAATCACCTGACAGGCTCAAGAAGCGAATTTGGCCAGAAATCAGAATTCCAAATGTTGTAAAGTCATTGTTGTTTTTCGATTTTGATTCAGCCTGTTCAAAAGCAATCAAGTGAGGAAATGTGCATGATGCTACATGAAAAAAGGAGTTACAAAGCAGAATATATGTATGTTTAGGGTCTCTACGCATCAGTTTCTTCTCCTATAAAAACAATAATAATACTATCTATTCAATAGTAGGATTGTAGTGAGTATTAAATGAAATAATCTGTGCAAAGGATGCAGCAATGTGCCTGTCAAGAAATTAATCAGGGGCCTGGGGTTTAGCTCAGCAGCACAGGCGCCTGCCTGGCAAGCACAAGGTCATGCGTTTGATCCCTGGTACCAAAAAAAAAAAAAAAAAAAAAAAAAAAGAAGGATCACAGGAAGTTCAAGGCCACTACATAGCAAGATCGTCTCAAAAAATTGATCAATAATATGCAGTTTTGTAGACTACACATTGTTACCAATATTTTAGAATAAAAGTTGGGTGGATATATATATATATATATATATATATATATATATATAATGCCAACAATGGTTATTTTGAGGTTGGGATTACAGGTGAGTGCTATTTTCTTTTCTTTGTTTTGACAATATTTCTAATTTTTTTTCTATAAATCATATTATTACCTTTTTATGGTAAGAAAAGCACAGAAGCGAGTCTCCTTCAACAGAAGTACTCAGCGCGTTCTCATGTCCTGTGGTAATGGGGAGGAGGTGTACAGGGTGAATATTATTGATGAGGTGTACAGAGCCACCTTGCTAGGTCATCCTAATGGCCCCGGATGAATCGCATCTCCACCGTCCACACCCACTTGCAATGTAATGTTATTGCTTTATGCACCAATAAAGTTTTCCACCCCTTGCATCTGAATTGGTCTTGTGAGTTGCTCTGACAAATAGAATATGACAGAAATAATTTTGCGTGAGTTCTGGAACCTGGAACTTGCAGCTAACGCCTTCACCACCTTACAAACCTGAGACACTCCTCGCTGTGCAGAAGCACCGCTCAGTCTACGGAGGGTTAGCGGGGGCACCGTGGAGGGCCAGCGCTGACTGTGGAACATGTGATAACACCGTGCTGGACCCTCCAGAACTAGGCACCACAGTCACAAGAGTGACCCCAGTGAGACCTAAAAAGAGGAGCCCAGATTGTCAGCACACGGGATGGTGGCATATACTATAACACCAGTATTTTAAATTATCGCGTTTCGGAGGGGTGGGGGATGTGAGAGCGGGCCTGCAAAGCACTGCTCTGCACAGATGGCAGTGCCACCCAGGAACTCCTGGCTCACAGGTACTGCAGGATCCAGAGCTCTTTCCAAACACGTTACTGCGCTCTTAGTAGAGAGAAGGAAAAATGTTAGTTTCTTTTTTTCATATTGCTTTTTGACTGGAACTTAAATTTACTCTACTTATGTAGTTGTTACTTGGAAAATATGGAACTAAGAGAGTCACTAACCAACTACTCCAGAAGTAGGGGTGATCATTTCTAGGAGTCCAGTTTGGTGCTTTGCTTGTTTGTTTGTTTATTTTTTGTACTGGGGATTGAACTGAGCTACATCCCCAATTCTTTTTAAAAACTTTTTTTTTTTTTTTTTTTTTTTGAGATACGCTTGCTAAATTGTTAGGTTTCTTGCACTGGGTCAAATTTACAATCCTCCTGCCTCCGGACCCCAGTGTACCAGGATTATAAGTATGCACCACCACACCCAGCTCCAATATTTGAAATATCTGAGAAAAAAAAATGACTTACTCTCATTTTTCTATTTTATGACCTCCCTCTTCCTGAGGCTAACCTGATTGCGATCTCAAGGGAGCAAATAGCCATTCACTGATTCCTTCACTGTTTATTGAACACATATTACATATGAGATTGGAATAAGCAGTGAAAGAAAAAAGATCTTAGCCATGGTTAGTGGTCTTCACAACAGGAAGGTAGGACATGCAGGTAATGACAGTAGAAGGGAATGCATGCGAAGGGACTAAATAATTGTGTGGGTAACTTACACAGTATGCGGGTGAAGGGGACCGCAAGGCCCCTACAGCCAGCTAATCAAGGCTGGGTTAATAGGAAACATACAATTTGATTTTAATCTTAAAGATTGAATTAAGAATTTGGGAGAGGCGAGATGGGTGTGGGCCATCCAGACAAGGGATCCTTGAGCAAAGGGCAGAAGAGAGGCACAAGCTGCGTCCCAGAGAGGTGTGCAGGAGACAAGTTTAACTGTGGTCAAGAGTCCACTCATTCATTTTTCAACTAAGCAAACACTGACTGCATGGCTACTAGGTGGCAGACACTCCACCAGCTCTGACAATACTGAGATTTAAATGACACAGGGCTCATCTTTAAGAAACAATCTAGTATGCAGTTAACAAATAAGCCATCATGGTAAAAGTTTGGAGCTTTGTACCAATGGAGAGAAGTCTAGAAAAGTAGGTTAAGGCCAAACCATGGAAGCCTTGTATAAACCAGTATTTCCTTCTCATAGTTCAGAGAAATTTCTACTTTTTTGAAAAACAGTGGAAATTTTCTTTTCCTACTAGACGCTATTTGGAACCACAGTATAAAACACTGATAGCAGGGTGTGCAGGCATGCTTCTCTAGTCCCAGTACTTAGGAGGCCAAGGCAGGAGGATCACTTTGAGCCCAGGAGTTTGAGAGCAGCCTAGACAACAAGGAAGACCTCCTTCTTTCTTAAAAAAAAATGTGCATATATATATATATAGTTTCAATATAGTCAGTAAAGTATCAAATGACATTATCATTTATCATTGGGATATGCCACAGATTCATGAAAACATCACCTCTGTGTGTTTTGAACTCAGAACAGCTCTCCAAAGAAAAAATGGCTAATAAAATACTAAAGAATTCTAAAACTTATTCACAATTAAAAAATTCACTGTAAAACAGTGAGCTTCCAGGGCTGGGAAGTATATTTGTTTGGCTTGAGCACTGTTATGGCTTGAGTCTAGATCTTCTCCAAAGTCTCATGCGTTAACAGGTGGGGCTTTTTCAGAGGTAGACAGATGTAGAATATGTGACTCTGGAATAGATTCATGGCGCAATGCTAGGATCAAGGGCACTCAGATGGAGGGCGTGAGTGCTACCAGCCCTAAGTAACCTAGATAAGATATAAGGGATAGAAAGAGGTGTGGTCACCTATGATCCACAAACCGTTCTCCTTCATGATGCCTGTCTGCTGTGCCCCTCTGCCTTGGAGCCAGCTGACTGTAAACTGAACCCTCTAACCTTTGAGCTAAATAAATTTTCCTCCTTTAAGTTTTGAGGTCAGGTATTTTGTCTCAGCAATGAGAAAAAAATCACTAAAACAAGTATTGTACAATGGTAGTCAGCCAAGGGGAAAATTGGGTGGAAATACAACTCTGAATGACCAATCCTATGTTTTAGTACAGTCCCTGTCTATGTAGGAGTTTGCCAGGGTTGCTATAAAGTGAGAGTTTTAAATCCATTCACCCAAATATTTAATAAAAAATCCACCCAAAGGCAGCCTGGGTTTGCAGGATCCCTGCAAGCAGTACTTTCTACCAGCTGTTGGCAAAGATTTCAGAGGAAGTGAGGGTAGCAAAGAAAGAGGCATTGTCTTGCATAAATGTGGGGAATTTTTATTTTTATTTTTTTATTTTTGTCTTCTTAAGATAGGGTTTTTAAAAATTTATTTTAAAGATAGTAAAATCCAATAAAACAAAACAGAACAAAGCCAATCAAAACAAAGCAGTGCCGGATGTGGTGGCGCATGCCTTTAATCCCAGCACTCGGGAGGCTGAGGTAGGTGGAGCGTTCTGAGTTCGAGGCCGGCTTGGGCTACAACGCGAGCGCAAGGCTGGCCTGCGCTACATAGTGTGACCCTGCCTCAAAAAACCAGGGCTGGGAGTTTGGCTCAGTGACTTAAGCACCTGTCTGACAGGCGCGAGGTTATGAGTTCAATCCCCGGTGCCAAAAAAAAAAAGAAGCAAAACAGCAAAATTGGTACACAACTTCAAAGCAGGGTATTATCTTCAGAATAGTTGTCCATTCCATCAGGTATAGCAAAATCAAACCAAAAATAAAACAGAATAAAGCCAATCAAAATAGAATATTGAATAAAGCAAAACAATTAATCAGAACAAAGCAAAACAGTGAGAACAATACTGGATTTCAAAGACAAGATAGAAGGAAATCCCCCATATTTGTTATATTGCATACTGTCATCCTCCCAAGAGATGCTCAGACTGCTGACACCAGCACTGCAAAATCAACCAAACAATACTAGCATTTAGTTGCTCTATGTACCTATCAACTCAGCCTGTCCTCTGAACCAGCTGGTTGCATACAGAGTGGGGGTGGTGTTTGATTCTCAACTTGCACTCTGGTAGTCTCACTGGAGGTGCTGTCTGACTTTTCGCTTCCTGGAACCCACGCAGCTTGCGCGGCTCACCCGAAAGGCTGACTAGTTGGCTTCTTCTTGAGATAGGGTTTTGCTTATGCAGTTCTGGTTTGCCTTAAACTCACTTCGTAGCTCAGGCTGGCCTTGATCTCACAGTGATCCTTCTGCCTCAGCCTCCTGAGCCCTGGGATTACATGCCTGCACTGCCACGATCTGCTGATTTAGGAAATTTTTGAAGTTTAAATTGGTATTGTTTTTTTGGAAAGTGATTTGGCAATTTTTAAAAATATTTATAACTCTCACAGCATTTGATCTAGGAATTCTATAAACTTTTCCTATAGATATTCTATGCAGTGGACAAAGATATATTTGAGGATGTTCCTTCAATATTATTTGTAAGAGGAAGAAACGAAGCACTACCTACATAAATATGCAGTGATGCATTGTTAAATAATTGTGGTGTATCTGTAGTGATATGAAAAGGTATACAGAACATATTTAGATGGAGTGCATTATACAGTTACATATACTTTGGTTTATGCAGAAAAGAAACACGTCTGTGTCTGTAGTTGCAGATTTCTAGGACAGATATATAAGCAACGGTGAGAGTGATTCCTTTTGGGATGCAGCCCTAGGGAAGCGGTGCTAGCCATACTGAGATCTCCAAGCCTGGGATGGTTCTTGGGAGATGTCTTCAACTGGTGGAGATGAGGCAGTGCTGATAGACCCTGCCATCATCCAGTTAATGACGAGGCTCTCTCAGGAGGCGATATGGCCTGGAAAAAGGATTGTTAACTGAGACTACTCTGAAGAGTCCTACATAGGGGACTCTGGGGGTCATGTTTTAATACAATGTCTGCATCAATAGTATTTTCTGTAGGCCGATTAATCATTTTGTTGTTTTTACAGTACTAAAAATTAAATCTTGGGCTTCACACATTTTAATAAGTGTTCTATCACTGAGCTATAACAACAGCCCACCAATCACAATTTAAACTTGTCAGTAAAACCCTTCATAACCAACTCTTCCTTCCTTTTCCCCCTTCCCCTTCCCTGTCCTTCCCTCCCCTCCCCTCCCCCACCCCACCCCTTTTTTCTCTTCCTTTTTTCCTCTTACCTCTCCCTGTCCTCCTCCTCCCCCTCTTGTTTTTTCTTCTCCTCTTTGGTTGCCATTTTTATAGATGTCCCCCCAAAGCCTCATGCAGTCATAGGTGGGGCTTCTCAGAGGTGGCTGAATCTGGAGTGTATGATTGATTCATGGTGCAATGCTAGGATTAAGGGTACTATTACTAAGGGTGGGTGATTACTAAATCGGTTCACTGATTGATTTGGCACTGCCCTTATACCAGTAACCTGGATACAATATAAGGGACAGAACGAAGCTTGTCTTGTCCCTTGCATTCTTTAGCTGTCTTCTGCCTGCCATGAACAGTTTTTCCTCTCTGATGCCCCTCTGCCATGGCACCCTGCCTTGGAGCCAGCCAACTATGGACTGAAACCTCTACAAACTGTGAGCCAAATAAACGTTTCTTCCCTTAACTTGTGGGTGTCAGGTATTTTGTCTCAGCAACAAAAGAAAAGTAACAAACACAGCAGTGTTGAGGATGGAACCCAGGGCCTGTGGGATGCTACACCAGGGCTCCACCACTGAGCAATATCTCTGCCCAGTTAGTCCTTTCAAAGACAGCGAATGCAACTAAGAACAGCACTGGATTTTGGCCCTTTGCCTTTTGACTTCTATATGAAAATACTGACCAACATCATTTAAATGGTAGTCTTCTTAAGGGCTCAACTTTTTACACTAAGCCAACTGTGAAAAGATGAAAATGTCCTCTACAGCAGAAATACCACTTTTTTTTTCCCCCTCTTTTAAAACCCTGCCTCTATTTACTGTTAAAAACTCATATCACAGGTGTTTTAAATCCTCTGGTTAATTTGCTGTATTTTGCTCTTGGGAATTAAGAGGTTTCCAAACTCTTCCTTCTCTATAGTGCATGGCTAAGCAATGCTTTGATTATACAGAAACTCTCTTCCTTTAATAAAAATGATGCCTTTTTGAAACGAAAGGCTGGGAGTTTGGCTCAGTGGCGTAAGCACCTGTCTGGCAGGCGTGAGGCTGTGAGTTCGATCCCCGATGCAAAAAAAAAAAAAAAAAAAGAAGCGAAAGAAGCACACCACTTTGCAGTGCTTTTCTATTAATAACTGAGCTACTTTGTTTTGCCAGCTCAGTAAAGTGGTGAGTAATTTGAAAATAACTCGGTTGGCTTGGTTTTCAGGAGTGTACCACCTTCTTAACGAACTTATTTGGAGGATCTGGTTACTATCAAAGCATAGTGGAATGTAACCTCCCTGTGGGAAACAGAATCATGCGGTTTGAGGAGGAGACGAAGGAAAAGAACAAGGGCTTCTGGGCCTATTGGTTTAGCAGAATTCATTCTGGTGTTGGATGGTTTCAAAGTAGGCTTTAGTCCTTAAAAATTTCTTAACCCTTATTGTTATGTGAGCTGACAAGGATGAAGACTGGGATGTGGGTGGGCTCCTGAGTGGAGCAGAAATGCTCTATGAGAGCAAACAACTTACAGGTTCCACCTGAACCCACATTCTGCAAAAGTGAGTGAATGCCAATTAGAAGCAACATGTCTACGGGTCAGTATAATTATCAGTGCTAATCAAAGGTTAAAAACCACCAAAGAGCCTTCCATAATATAGGGAAGATTACAAAAGTAGGAAGACCATCCCCGGGGTAGCTCCAAGTTGTATGTGGGGGGTGTGTAGGGGCCACTGAGTTGGAGCTGGAACCTGGGGAACGTAGCGCCAAGTATTTTTGCTCACGTCGAGAAAAGCTATGTCTTGGATTATCTGTCCATTTCAAAGAATCGTGTCAGTTAGTGGTGATGCAGGGGTTGCTAAGTCCACTTGGGTGACACTCTCCACCCCAAAAAACATGGTACCACTTTTCTTTACCATGAAAATGAAGTTCCAATGAACAAACTGATCTGTGAAGGGCTATTCCTTAACATTTTTCTTAGGGTCCTTGAGTGCAAACTTAGGTTTATTATTATTAAGGCTAAGCTATAACTGCCTTTGAATAAAATATAAGGTCATAGTACCTGAATAAAACATAGGTCATTAGTTGATTAGATATAATTAAAATGTACCTTTTCAGTTCATTGAGTCATACTTGACCCAGTAAATTGCACAGATTTAAGATGTACAATTTAATAAATCTTGATACATGAGAATCAATCACTATAATCAAACACTAAATCTATTTATTTCCCCCCAAATTTCTACTTGCCCCTGTAAATCTCTCCCTCTGCCTTCCCCCATGTTCCTTCAACTACTTATCTGTTTTCTTTTTACAACAGTCTAATTTGCATTTTAGTTTCCATTTATGGTTATAAATGGAATGTAATCTTTTTTTTATCCAGCTTCTTTCATTCAGAATAATTATTTTGAGATTCATCCATATTGTTTATATATATAATATATATATATAATAGCTCAATCATTTTTATTGCTAAACACTATTTCTTGGTGTGAGTATACCATGATTTCTTTATCATTCACGTGCTGATGGATTTTTGGGTTGTTCACAATTTTGGCTCCACACACAAAACCTGCTATGAACTTTCATAAAAAATGAACTGGTTTGATTAGTCATAGAGCTTCTTTTTTCTTGGGTAGGTACATATGATTAGAATTGCTGAACCATACCAGAAATATGTTTAACTTTTCAAGAAAATGCTGACCTGCTTTTCAAAGTAGTCACACCACACTACATACCTGTCCGCCAACTGCATGAGTTGTCTCAGGTGCTCCACATCCTTGACAGGACCTGGTAGGGAGAATATTTTTAATTTTGGGCAGTCTGGTAGGTAGAGAATGGTATCTCACTGTGGTTTTAATTTATATTTCTCTCATGATTAATGGTGTTGAGCGTATTTTTGTGTTTATATGTCCTCTGAGTGGTATGGTATTTGGTGATACGTATGTCCAAATATCTTGCCAATTTTTACCTGGATTAACTGGCTTGGAAGACACACCCCCAGCAAAGCTGGGACACCCAGGTTCTACTTCAGAGTCTGGTTCCAGTGTTGCTGTGTAATATTGGAGTCAATTCCCCCCTCCCTTCAGCCCCTGGCAGATGACAAAGTGAGGCCCCTTGTTCTGCAGGTCTTCTCTGAGTTGCAAGATTCAAGTTCCGTGCTGGATATGTATCTTACAAATATTTCTCCCTACTCTGTGAATTACTTTTCTTAATAGCATTTTTTAAGAGGAGGCAATGTCTTTAATATGGATGAAGTTTATTTTTTTTATTTCCTTGAGTAATTGTTTTGAGGTAGTGAGGAGCTCACTGAAGGTCTTGAGCACACTAGGCAACTGCTCTACCCCAGGGTACATCCTCAGCCCTCGTTCAAGAACTTCATAATTTGAGATTTTGTTTTATATTTAAGGAAATTTTTCTGAGGCTTCAATCACTATGATTCCGTTCCTGTTTTTAAAGATATTTTATTTATTATTATAGGCTTTACAGTTAGGCCTGTATTCCAATTTGAGTCAATTGCTGTATATAATATGAAGTGGGGTTGAGGTTTGTTTCACCCTTTATGTGGCTGATAGTTTCAATATCATTTGTTAAAAATATTATCCTTTCCCCACGGAATTGTCTTGGTATTTTTGTCAAAAACCGATTGACCACAAACGCTGGGCTCTCTGTTATGTTCAGTTTTTCCATTTGTCTCTCTCTAGGCCAGACCCACACTTGATTACTGTTGTCGTTCATATCTAGCTGTCCCCTCAAAACCTCCTGCATTCATAGGTGGGGCTTTGGGGAGGTGACTGGATCATGGGGGTCGTGCTACTCATCACTGAGTTTATAGCTCAGTGTGACGTTGGGAGGTGAGCCTGGTTGGAGGAGGCGGTCACTGGGGGTGTGGCCTGGAAGGGTCTACAGTATCTCCCTCCCACCTTCCATGATTGCTCTCTGCTTCCTGTGGCCATGGTATTGCTTCTTCTCTGCCATGCTCTTGTGTCTTGCTGCCCTGCCTTGGAGCCAGATGACTATGGACTGAAACTTCTACAAACTGTGGGCCAAAATAAACCTTTCCTCTTTTGAGTTGTGGGTGTTGGGCCTTGTATCTCAGTGATGGGAAAGTAACTAAGACAATTACTATAGCTTTACAAGTCTTGAAATCAGGTGGTATATATTTGTCCTTCTCTCTCTTTTTTTAATTCTCGGTTAGTGGTGGTGAACCTACAGCACATGTGTTATTGTGTTTTTCTTTTAAGACAAAAGGTGTTAAGCATGAGTTGCTTTTTTCTAAAGTAAAATCTCAGTATTCAGGTTTAATTGCAGTGTTGGTGCAATGGCAAGAAGAAACACTGAAACGATGCCCAGTATTTGGTGGCAGATTTATTTTATGTCGACGGGCACTGATGGAGATCATTCCCAAAACATCAGGCCCCAAAGGCTCAGGGAGGGAGGTTTTCATGGGGTCTGTAAAGGGGAGGTACAGAGGTAGAGTACTTGACTGTCTTTGATTGGTTCTTACAATGTGCATCCCAGTGACCAGCCGTTTCTAAGAAACAGAAACAAGCGAAATTGCAATAGGAACTGTCACCTGGGCAACTGAAGCATGCTGCCTGGGGGTGCCTTTTCTGCTACATTGGCACTTCGTAATAAATAAGTGGACTTGCAGTTTGGGCACTCGGTCTCTAAAAGGCTTTCTATGGTTGCTCCAGGTTATTTACATTTCCCTATAAAATCTAGCATTACTGTGACCATTTCCATAAATCACCTGGACGAATTTTGATGGTGAATACCCTGAAGTTAAGCATCAGTTAGGGGAAAACTGACATCTTAATAATATCAACTCTTTTAACCCATAAGCACGGTATATCTCTTCATTCATTTGGATTGCCTTTAATTTCTTTCAGTAAAATACCAGGTTATAATAACTGATTACAGGACTAGGGGTGTAGCACATGCCTAAAATGCGTGCGGCCCTAGATTCAATTCCAAGCACCACAAAAAAGAAAAAAAATTACAAAACTGAGTTAATTATAAAGTTTCATTAAAGTGTATTTTTCAAACCAAGGACTATATTTCCTTTTAAGTGGCAATGGGACTGGTCATGGAATAGAGGTAGGTTAAAACGTTCGGAGGCTTACATGAAGTTATACTACTGCTCGCAGAACTTTAAAAATTTCTGTTCAAGCCGGGCGTGGTGGCGCACACCTTTAATCCCAGCATTCAGGAGGCTGAGGTAGGAGGAGCGTTGTGTGTTTGAGGCCGGCTTGGGCTACAACGCGAGTGCAAGGCTGGCCTGAGCTACATAGTACGACCCTGCCTCAAAAACTAGGGCTGGGTGTTTGGCTCAGTGGCTTAAGCGCCTGTCTGGCAGGTGTGAAGCTGTGAGTTTGATCCCCAGTGCCACAAAAAAAAAAAAAAAAAAAAAAAAAATCTGTTCATTCTTATCAATAAATAATACCCTCCTCCTCCAGACTCATAATACTACCTTATGAAGATATTGCAGGTTGATTCAACAGATAAATGTCATTCAGAATTACTCACCAAAACCCAAATTCTTTTTCATTAAAAACTCAACAAGAAGAAAGATAAAAGGATGAAGAATACAGGTCAGAATTATTTCAAGTTGTTTCTGGGGAGAAAAATCTCATTAAAAAGCCATAGGTTTCAACTATTTTAAAAGTTGTAATAGAGGTCATAGGGTTTAACCTTTAAAATTCAAGCCACTGTTTGTGCATCTGTGAGTGTGTTGTAAAATGCAGTAATGTCCAGGTGAGACAGGAAGAACTGAGCCCTCCAGCATAGCAGCTGGGTAAGAGATAGTATCTGAAGTGAAGGATGAGCACTAACTCTGTACCAAAGTGGGAGATAATAGCACATAAAGTTCATTTGAAGTTACTTTCTCAAAGTTAGAACTTGAGGCAGGGGTCTTTAGGACTCACTTGGTCAAGCTGCCCATAGTCAAAGGTCACATCTGAAATGCTTTGGAACAGGACAGAGCCTAAGGCAGCAGGTAAGAGAGGAGAGAAAACATCCTGGATGTTTAGTTGACTACTTGAAGGTCTCTGCTGCAGGCCAGCAGCACCAATACCTTATAAGTCACCCTCGTTAAGACCAGTCAAAGGTGGGCCTCTGAGCCAGAACGGATTCACAGGTGCTGAGCCTGGCTAAAGAAGTATGGGTTAGACTTCAGTCCTTACTGATCTCCTTGGTCGAGTGTTTTTTGTGTGGTGCATAGAGGCTACAAAAGTGGCCTTTCCACAAGTCAGAGATATCTGACAATCAGAATTCCTAACTTATCTAGCTTGGGAGCAAGATGATTACAATCAGCATAGTTTTTGCACACAAAGGTTCCAACAGAAAATTTTGTCTCCAACAGTCAGGAATATCAGGGTAGGTCGGCACTGGGAAGGAAGTCGAGACACTGCTGATGCAAGGGAAGAGTGAGATAAAGCTGCCTGAATGGAAGCTGGGTGTGGTGGCACACATCTGTAATCCCAGCACTCTGGGAGGCTGAGGGAGGAGGACTGCCAGTTTGAGCTGAACCTGCACAACTTAATAAGACTTTATCTTAAAAGAAATAAAGAAGAAAGAAGGAAGGAAGGAAAGTGTGAAAGGAAAGAAGGAAGGAAAGAAGGAAGAAAGGAAGGACAGCCTGGGTACACAGTGCGAAAGGCCTAGGTGTACACACACACACACACACACACACAGCCCTAATGCACAGCACCATGTCCAAGAATCAAGTTCTGAAAGACTGATGATGAGGGGACCTGGGAGACAGGTCAGAACCCTGACCTTCATGAAGCTGTGCTCTGACATTGTGGTTCCTATTCCAAAGTCCCCTCACACCTAAGGGGTACGCTTGAGCTGAGATATGGGGGAACAAGATGTGTGCCCAGGGGGCTGGGAATTGGTCTTTAATAGAAAACCAGCAAAACCTCCACTTGATTTTGGACAGTGGTGATAAATAAACAAGAATTACTCCAAATATGAAGCAGGACACATATTTTTAATGTATCTACTACATTCCCATGGTGCTTTTAATGCCTGGGAAAGAAGTATGCACTTGCATCTGCATATTAGAAGGTTGTTGTGTAGCTCAGTTTAAGATCAAGTGAGAAGTTAATGAAGAAGAAAACTAGTCTATAATAATCCACATCTATGAGTATACAATACAATGTTGGTGTTACTTTCCAAGGAAAAACAGAACTTATGGTTTTCTTTAAACTTATGTAGGTGTTGATCATGACCTCATGAACTTTGAAATAACTACCATGCTTAAATGCCACTAAAGTTTTTAAACTGCTATTAAAATTAGTAATTAAAACAATCTGTAGGCAAATTTAGCATATTTAAATTTAGTACCAGGATGAACTGTATTACATATACATTTTTAATTAAGATATCTTAGTATTAACTCTGTGATTTAAGGGCTAGAATTTCAATTACCAAGCTACTAGAGAGTTAGTCTTGTTTTCTTCAAGTCTGACCCATTGGTATTTTTGTGTGTTTTTGTTGTTTTCGGGTCGGGCTTCACTAGGTAGTCCAGGTTGGCTTGAAACTTGAGGCTCTCCTGCCCTAGCCTCCTGAGCCCTCCTGAGCAGTGAGATTACAGGTTCATGCCACCATACCTGGCCAAGTCTGATCCAGAGAATGTCATCTTGCAAGACAACACTTTCTAGTACAGATTCTAGGGTACGGTGTGTCTGGAAAGCACTGGATAGTCTTGTGCGAAACTCAAAGCACATCAGCTCATTAAAAATTCTATAGGTAGGCAGACACAGTAGCATACACCTGTAGTTCCAGTTACTAGGGAGACTGAGGCAGGAGGATGGCTTAAGTCCAGGATGGCTTGAGTCCAGGAGTTCAAGGTAACATAATAAGACCCTATTTTAAAGAAAAAAAATGTTCTGCAGGAAGAGAAACTATAAAAACTTTATTTAACCGAGCATTTTCCAAAGTTATACGGCTATTTTAGTCCTGTTTAAAGTAAAATTTTGCCAGGCGTGGTGGTGCACACCTGTAATCCCAGAACTTGGGAGGTTGAGTCGGAAGGATTGCAATGAGTTAGAGGCCAGCCTGGGCTACCTGGTGAGTTCAATGCCAGCCTGAACTACAGAGTGAAACCTTGTCTTAAAAAAAAAAAAAGTAAAATTTTAACTTACTTAACACAGTTCCAGATATAGATTGTTATTTAACAAACTTCCCTAAAGTCTAGTAATTAAATTCACAGCAGTCATTTACTTAGCTCATGAGTCTGCAGCTCTGGCAGGGCTCAGTGGGGAGCTATGTCTCCCCTGCCCACGAAGTCAGCTGGAAGAGCTTCACTGGGGGCTGGAGGATCAACTTCCCTCACTGGGGAAGACAGTCAGCTGAGCATTCAGCCAGGATGAGGACGCAGGTCTCTCCATGTGCGCCTCTCCAAGGGTGGCTGGGCTCCCTGAGAGCCTGGTGGAGAGTTCCAAGAGTGAGTATCTCAAGTGCCAGGAATGCAAGCTGCTGATCTCTTAAGTCCTGGTTCTGGAAACCGGCACAACATTGCTGCATTAAATTCGCTTTAGAGACACAAATCCCAGATGCATGGGAAGGGCACCAAGTTTCCCACTTCTTGGGAGAGGAGTTTCAAAGAATGTAGGAACTGTATATTCAAATTAGAAACACACAGATCATAGGTGCAAAGTTCAGTGAAGTTTTGCATAATAAACTCAACCCATGCTGTTAGCATCTAGAACTCCTCCGTCTCCTTCCAGTCATTGCTCGCTCAAGAATAACAAACATCTTGACTGAATACCAGAGATTAGTACAGGCTTTCTCAGCTTCAGTCGGGCAATTCTTTGAGTTCTCCTGTGACTTGTAGGATGTTTAGCACCATCTGAGCCCTCTAGCTAGCAGATGCTAATAGTTTCCCCTGCCTTAGCTGTGAGAACCAAAAATGTCTCCAGCAAGGGCCACCTGTCTCAGGCAGATGATGGTGAAATATCTCTTTTGAGTATCACTCACCCTTTCGAGTATCACCCTTTTGAGGATCACTGGGTTAGTGAATAATATCCTGTATTACTTATTAAAATCCTACTTAATCATCTAGAATATAAATTGTATTTTGATTCTGACTGATTCCTCAATCCCTAAGACACCAGCTACATAAACTAGAAAATTGATGACTCTCTGTTGAATGAACAAATGAGATACAGCAATTCTAAAAAGAGAGTTAACTCTGGGATGCATATTGTTTTATTTTGCTAGACCCTCAATCACAAATCGCGTGGTTCACTTTTGTTAGAATGACCATTTTATGAAGTTGACATTGATGTAAAATACTAGAAATGGTTTGCCTCTAATGTGAAGCTATATTGTTTAATTTCCACCTGTAGCATCATGAAGTAGAAGGCATGGAATTAAAGATTGTGACTTCCTAGATAAGTAGGTAGTGTCTCATGACTGCTAATAAATCAGTCTAATGAGACTCAACTTGTGTTTGTAATTGTGATGGTTTTGTGAACTACAGTAACAAAAACTTTTCAGTAAAAGATAGGGAGAGATGCTAGGTCCTAGAGGATTGGAAGAGGAGAGGAAGAAGAGAAAGATGTAGCAAGGACTTGTGAAATTATTTTTTATGATGGAAACTCCAACATTTCTTTCTGAAATAGCCACTGGTAGCACTTTGAATGTCCCCATTCCTCCCTCAGTGCCCAAGTCACAGTTTTCTCACTACAGTATCAACACCTCTTTAAGGGTTACCCCAAGAATACCTTTCAGTGGAGCCAGGCATGGTGGCACACACCTATAATCTCAGGGTGAGGCAGAAGGATCAAAACTTTTAGCCCAATCTGGGAAATTTAGTGAGTTATGAGACTCTGTCTCAACATTTTAAAAAAATGAAAAGGATTGGGGATATAGCCTGTGGTGAAAACCCAGAGTGTAATCCACAGCACTAGAATGAACAAAACCAAACAAAACCTAAACAAACAAACAAACTGTTTTAGTTACCTTCCTCATCACTGAGACACAGTCCCCAACACCCACATCCTTAAAGGATGAGGGGTTTATTTTGGCCAGTAATTTGTAAGGTTTCGGTCTGGGGTTGGCTGGCTCTAAGGCCAGACAGCATGGCAGAGGTGGAGGTGAAGTAACCTGCTCAGTGCATGGCAGACAGGTAGCAGAGAGAGTGAAGGAAGGAGCTAGGGAGAGAGAGATCTATCTAGGCCATACCACTAGTGACCCCCTCTTCTGATCAAACCTCACGAGTCAGCTATAGTCCAACCACTTCCCACAAGCCCCACCTGTGAGCGTGTGAGGCTCCTAAGGGACATCTGGATGTGGACCTCTATGGTCTGCTCTTGGCCCTCAAAAGACCCCGATGCATCCTTTCATGCAAAATACATTTCATCCATCTCTAAGAGCTGCCAAAGTCCTAACATTGATAAAAAGCTCAAGCCCCAAATCTCCTCTGAAACTAAGACAAACTATGAACCCATGTAAAAAGAAAAAGAAATTTAAACACTGCTGACATATCATGGAACAGGGTAAATAGTCCCATTCCAAAATGGAAAAAAAATAGGAGGACAGAAACCAAAGGGACTAAGAGATACTGAAACCCAGCAGGGCAACATGAAATTCCATGTATCATGTTTAGCACCCCGTGCAAGTTGCAGCGAGATGGGAATTTGAAAGGGCTTCGGTGGCCCCACCCCTTCACCACTGCCATAGTTTTAACCCTCATGCCTTTTCTCTTGGACTGGCCTCGCTCACTGTTTTGTGGCTTTCCTCAGACATTCCACGTTCCTGGCTTCTCCCGCACCCCAGGGTCTTCACAGCACCCTCAGCTTTACTATCATGGCCTCACACACTGCCCTCTCTGGGGCACACTGCTTGACCTTTTTCTGAAATCTGAATGGAAGCCTCTCCACCCCCATAACCCTTGCTTTTCGCCTGCCTTTAAAACAAGCATCCCATGGATGACTCCAAAATCTGCCGCTAGCTTCAGCAGTAGTTAGGCCTTTTTGCGTCATGGCTGCAGGGGCTTCTGAGTGCAATTGCAGGAAGCCAGTTTCCTAGGTGGTCCCCTGGGGCTGTCTCCTCAAAGCAAAGTCTTATACTTTTCCTTCCTGAATCTGAGAAAAGTGAGGTCTTTCAGATTCTCCTCATGCCCTCAAGGCATCCTTTCTATTGTCCTGGTGTAAAGTGCGCAGCTTCTTTTTAATACTAATCTTTTCAGCAACCAAGCTCTCCTCTGCTCCAACTTTACAGTGGAGAAAACTTTATAGCTCCACATTTTCCAGATTTTCCTTTCTGGATAAACTCAAAAATTTTAAATCATCCAGCTGTGCCGTTTGCTCTTGATTTTCAGTGTAAACTTGGCTAACAGCCCCCCAGTGTCACAACCTGAATGCTGTGCTACCTTGAAATTTCTTCTGCTGGATTAATCAATCTGTTGCCTTTAATCTCAGTCTCCTGAAAAGGACATGAACAAAACGTAGACAAATTTTCCGCCAGAACATAACACACATGGCCTGAAGTTCAAGTGCCAATGGAGTCCTTGTTCCCAACTGAAACCTCCTGAGTCTGGCTTTCACCATCTTCATTGGAGCCTTCTGAGCTCTGATCAAAATTACCAATTGGTCTTAGTTTATAGCATTCTAGGGTTGCTTCTCCAGTTGGCCTCTCCAAATCTTTCCACACTCCTCTCTTGATTCAGTTCCAGAGGTTTCTGAATCACATGATCAGGCAGTGTCACAGTAGGACTCCACTCTGGTACCAGAACCTATCTTAGTCACCTTCTTGTCCGTGAGACACAATACCTGACACCCACAATTTAAAGGAGGAGGGGAGTTTTCAGTTTAGGATCTTCTGGCTCTAAGGCAGGACAGAATGGCCAAGGCACATGGTGGAGGAGAGCTGTCAGGGCTGGAAGGCAGAATGCAGAGACAGTGAACAGAGGAGCTAGGGAGAAAGATAAACCTGCCCAGGTCATTCTCCGAATGGCCCCTCTCTTCTAAACAGGCCCTGCTGCTGATGCCACGTCAGCTGTAAGTCCCCATAAGCCAATTACCTTCCACAAGCCCCATGTATGCAGGCATGAGGCTCTTGGGGGACATCTAGATAGAAACTATAACACAATCAAACAAACCCCTCAATACCTTTACAGAGGAAACAGGGTTCTCTGTGGATTTTGACAAATGTGTTCTTTTTGAAATTCTTCACTGCATTTATTTTCTGTTCAGTCACAATTATGTCAGAAAAATGAAGTTTGAGGCACAATGAAAATAGAATTTTACAATTGCAAAGGCTTTACCCATCATACGGTCATTTTGGAGAGGTGAAATACTACAAAAGTGTTATTCTTAGCAATTGCCTCATTCTACTCTGAATTGTTTCATTTCCTTGAAGCCACACATGTCAAAAGTTGCTGCATCCAGTGCAGATCTTGAGACTCTGAAGGGAGGATGGTGGAGGATGAAGAAATGAAGGCAAGAGTCTGAATGCAGAAAGCTGAGGTCAGGTGGAGCCCCTTTCCTGGTGGGAGGAAGGACAGCCCAACAACTGCAGTGCATTTACTTATATAATCAGCAGAAGAGGCTGTTTACAGAGAATCTCCGACAAGACATCGTGTCTTGGTGGTTACACGGGGAGCAAGAGAGGAGCTGTCTATATTATCCCAGGGAGGGCCAAGTCACTTTGTGCATCACTCCCCGAGCCGCGGACACTGCTCACGGGCCCTGCCAAACTCACGAGAAGCATTGACCTTGTCCTAGATACCTGAGGTACAGACAGTTTTGCTCTCAACAAAAAGTGAAATACATTCATTCAGGCCACAAAGTGCAGGAGGCATGCGACTTGTGTAATATCACAGAGCTAGTTAAAGTCAGGACAAGTAATTTTGAGCCAGTGATTGAAACTCTCACATCTAACACATATGTCTTATGAAACAACAAACAAACACAATCCATAAAAGTTCTGAAGTAATAGAATAATTGTTTTTCTTTTCTTGCCAGTACGGGTGTTTGAACCCACAGAGTCACACATTTGAGGCAAATGGTCTACCACTGAGCTATAACAACTCTAGCCACATGACTAACCCCAAAGGGCTGGTTGCCAGATGCTGCTACCACTTGGTCTCTCCCACTTAGCCAGCATCTGAGTGAAGTGAACTCAGTATACAGCAGTCAAGAACAGTACTTAAAGAGTTCAAAAGATGTTATGGCATCTAGCTTTTTATTTATTTTTATTGTTTATTTTATTTTTTGGCATCTAGCTTTTTAAACCAGAATTTGAATACTACTTGTAAAAGAAGTATGTCTGTGGAGTTTTAAAATTTTTAATTTCCCCAGAAGTGAATATGTTAAGCTTCCTGTTACACTTCCAAATTCTTATGATTCATTTTAGCAGAAGTAACTAGGGATGAAGAGAAGTGGGAGTGTGTGTGTAAGAATTCTGCATGACGCAGAAGAAGAGATGAATTAGGAGGGAGGATATTTTTAGATTCCTTTTCTGAAACAGAAAAGAGCTGAAACAAGGTGATTTGTTTACTTTTTCTTTTTTAAGGCCTTTGAAATAGAAAAAAAAAAAA